>JXXB01002515.1:5000-10505 GCA_000956275.1 Anopheles koliensis
GAAAGAAAAAACTCTACTCGTGCTAGTCGTGTGTTTTAGTGCTATAAAGTGGCGGCTTAGGGATCATCGGTAGCAAATATAGAAAACACAACACGCTTGCGATCAGATCAGGCGCACATGATAGACCCGCCAGCTATACCTTGGTCTTGCCCATGCGGAACTGTTCTTCCGGCAGTTGTATGTGGGCGATTACGATCTGAGTCACTTTCTCTGGCGAGCAAGGCTCTTTGATGAGTTGTGGGCACAGAATTTTGTATCTGCGTTTTCGTACAGGATCGTGTAGGTGGTGGTTGAGGTGGTGGTGGTGGTGGTGGTGGTGGTTGAGGTGGTGGTGGTGGTGGTGGTGGTGGTGGAAAGATAAAATATACATCGTGCAGTAATAAATGCGTTTTATAAAGAGAGTACGAAGGAACGTGAGATGTGGTAACATATGGTACAGAGAGAAAACAGAGGGAGATGTGGTTTGGAACGTATCGAGATAGGCGCTTGTCGTGGATTTTCGGATCGAAAATGGGCGAACCGCACCGTCCTGCGTCCGGTCAGTTTTAAGTGCTTGGATACGATGCGTCGCCGATTTCGAACCGATTTCGATACATTCGTGTGTGTGTGTGATGAGTGATTTTGTGCAAACGTTCCCGGTCTTGTTCGTGGAACCGTTCACCAGTGGAAACCAATTGTCCAACACGCTACTTTTGTACATTCGGAATCCCGACTAAAGATTCGCTAGAAAACAAAAACTACAAACTCGCTCCGCTAATAGCATCACTACTACTAATACTGCTACTGCTACTTCTACTTGTGCTATCGGTACAAGACAAAACAAAAAGAATCTAATTGCCAATTGCTACGCGTTGCCAATTCGCACAAAAAGTTTTACGTTTACTACTTGGAATTTGAATTTGTGTTCATGCCTTGGTCACTCCCAAACGGTACTGATCAGCATTCAGTCCAACGGAATCGATGATCAGTTGAGCAATTTTGCGACCCTGCGTTTCAACGTCCAACCCTTCGATACCCTTGGGGTTCAGGATTTTGTAGCTATTTAGGCGGAGGTTTTAGTTGAGCGTGAGCGAATTGGTTGGTCAATTCGTGAGTTCGGTTTCGGTTCGGTTCGGTTGAACAATTTTGAAAGAGGAAAACAAAAACAAAAAAACACATAGTGAGAAGAGAAAAGAACAGACACCAATTCATTTGGTTGTGATTAGAATTTGTTTCACGGGACATTTAGCTGACGATGGAAGAGATCCAATAGGTGGAAAAGGGGGGGTGGTGGGGTTGCACAGTCACATTGAGTGGGTAGGTAGGGTAAGTGAGTGTTTGAAAGGGTGGATGATCTTCTGCACCGCGAGTGGACACATCACTGGGTAGGGCAGAGTCAACCGTAAGCGAAGTAAGGATCCCTCACGCATCAGCAGAGGGATTGGGTGCGGCACAAGGTGTGGGTGTGGTGGTCGGAAGTAGTAGTCACACAACGTTCGCCCGAACGTCGGAACCCCGATCGCTCAGTGTCGGTTCCGTAACGTGCAAACAACCCGGCGAGGGCTTACAGTGGGTGGGGAGGGTTTGAGAGAAAGCCAAACCGACCGGTAGGACGATCGTCGGCTCCCTCAGGCTCAGGCATCAAACAACATCACAAATACAGAATGGAAACAAGAAAACACGTGACAGGGTAGTAAGTAGAGCGATGTGATAGTATAAAACTGTATATAGAGTAAACGGGGTGTCATGCCTTGGTGTTGCCGAGACGGTACAGTTCACTGTCGAGACCAGCGGCATCCATGATGACCTGGGCACACTTCTTCATGTCTTTCTCGGACTCGACGCCCTTTGGGTTAAGGATCATGTACCTGTTCGTGCGGTATCGTTCATGATGATGGTTGGGAGGCGTAGGTTTCGTATTTGTTTTGTGGATCGTGCAGGTGTCGATTGCAACACGTTTGGTTTTTGGAGGGATAAACGAAAATAAATGGACAAAACAGAATGAGTACACATGGTTCGGACGGCACATATGAACGATTCATCGACAGGCTGCAATGTTCTAAGGGCTCCCGGCAGGAGGTAGTACACTGTCAATGGGCTTGGAAAGACGACATCCAAGTAAAGGTTGTGGTAGGACAGGTGGACGGGTGGTTCGATACAGGCATACAGGCGAATGCTGGACTGGGAACGAAAGTCGAGGCGAATCATGGAGACGGCACATGGGGTAACACGAGTGGATGAAGACAAGGGCCGATCATTATTCGTTACGTCGGCTAAAACACATACTATCAAACGGACAAGACACATGACAACGTGACAGGAGGGAGTGGTTCGATGGTTCGAGAAAGAAAGTTCATAGTAAAAAGATGCCTGCCTTGGTGTGACCAATACGGTAGGAGTCAGGGTCCAGACCGATAGCTTCGAAGCACTTCTCGGCCGCCTTCTTGCCCTCAGTCTCAGCCTGCATGGCAGCCGGGGCCAAGATCAGATAACTATTCATTGTTTAATGGCGGGTTCGCGTGTGAACACAGAGGTGGAAGAGACGGAAAGATAGAAAAGAGACGGAAGAGATCAGCGATTGGGTTCAGCTTCAGTTTCGGCAGTTCAGGTGTGTCGGGAACCATCTCTACATCTCAGTCTATCTGTTTGGAGGTTGCGAAAAGTCGCTACTATGAGCAACATTCCCGTTGCGAGATACTTACCGCAGCTTGAAGTCGGGGTACATCATGCGGTTGGGGAAGCCCTTACGGCAAATACGGATACCTTCAAGTACACCGTTACAGGTCAGCTGGTGCATGACCAAGTGAGCATCAACGACACCGGCCGTCTTCATTTCGTTGGGAATGATACAACGGACGAAGTGAGGCTGAGTCGACTTCAGCGTGGTCATCAGGTTGTTCAGCTGCTCCTTGTACGAGGACGAGACAGTGGCGAAACCAGCGCCCTTCTTGCCACGACCTCCCTTGGCGGCGGCCGGATCGGCCGACTGGCCTGGGTGATCAGCGAAGATCTCCACCATCAGGGCGTTGCTACCCTTCTTGAACTGATCGACGACGGTGTCGTTCAGCGGATCCTTGTTCTTCTCAAGCCAGCCGGTGATGTTGTACGACACAACACCAGCGTAGTGACCGATGGCGAAGTGACCGGCCGGGATGCCTGGCTTCGGCGGGCGCGGCTTCATGAACGGAGCCGACTTGCCGAGATGGTTCGTCATCAGCTTCTCAGCAAAGGTCTGATCGGTGGCCTTCGGGAACATAGACTCTTCCTCAAGAATGGACAGAATACCCATGGGCTGTTCGCATCGGCGTCAAGTGTTGTTGGGTGCGGGAAGAAAGAAAGAAATACGTTACTCGCGATTCGACGATGTGTGTGTGTGCGACTGCTTAGCCCGGCAGACGTAACATGCGAAGCGTTTCTTGCAATTAGCATCGTTTCCGTAAGTAAAGACACTAGTTTTCTTTTTGTACACCTTATTCTATGTTAATAAAACCGTTTTTTCTCTTTTAATTTCAATGCACAGCATTGATTGTTGTACTTTTTTCTTTGTTAGTTTTACTGCTTACCTTACCATTTACAATAACAAATAGCGTTGAAGCAAACGTCTGTTAATAGCGACTAATTCTACGGTAAAAATCTGGTTAAACCGATAAAATGAAGACGGTTTGTTTTGAGTGGAAGGGGGAGGGGGGAGAAGCACAAAACACAATGCAAAAAAATGAATGTTACAAAATGATGCCCGGAAAGAAAATCCAAAAACGTACAGACTACAGACAAACAGGACAAAATGGAACAGACAAAATGGAAGGTGGGAAAACATCCTGTTGCTGCTCTGACCTTCCGCCTTCTGCGATAATTTCACAGTGGTTTGGTTGTCAAAATAAATATCTTTTTGTGGGAGAGTGAATGCAACATCTAAGTCTACCGTTTACGTTACGAAAAACTAATGGGTGTTTCACGTAAAAAAGAAAAAAAATGATGCAAATGTGAAGCACCCGCTGGTATACTACGCTACCTTCAAAATGAATGCAAAAGAGCTGAATGCAAAATCCTTCACGAGCACAACGTTATCATTGGCCACGAGGCGTAGACGATTCTAGGGGATTAGATGCAACGGCCACCTGCCACCGGTACTACCTTCTCGATCAAATCGATCGTGGGCTGCAGATCGAGCCCGAAATCTATAAACGTCCACTGTATGCCTTCGCGTTCGTACTCTTCTTGCTCGAGGATGAACATGTAGTGATTGAAAAATTGTTGCAGCCGTTCGTTGGTGAAATTGATACAGAGCTGATTGAAACCATTGCTCTGTGCGCCATTGTCGCACCGGGAGCACCAGGGGCGATGTACGGAAGATGACGGCGGAAATCAAGCCATCACGTGAACAAGGTTTGGGCAGATACGGGTTAATGATGGAAAAAAACAAACACAGAGCAGTTCGTGGATGGTACAGGTTATATGAACGGGTACGAGAAGAAAGAGAGGGAGAGAGAGAGAGAAAGAAAAGATGTTCAGTTAAGTTGCGATCGTGATCGAAGGTTCGAGCTTCGTTTTCCGATCCTAGGGTGAGAAGAACGCACATGAGATAAAAAAACAACTACGATAACAACACAACAACCAAAGAGGATCGCATAGCGCGCTGGCGTGGTGGCAGCTTTTTGGCAGAGTTCAGTCCCGAGTTAGCTCTACCTTCTCAATCAACTCAATACACTGCTGCAGATCCATGCCGAAATCGATGAACGTCCACTCGATGCCTTCGCGCTGGTATTCTTCCTGCTCCAGGACGAACATGTGGTGGTTGAAGAACTGCTGCAGCTTCTCATTGGTGAAGTTAATACACAGCTGCTCGAAACCGTTGAACTGCGCGTCGTCACATATGGCGCAAGGTACAACCGTTCGAACCACAACAGGTATGACAATCATGATGGAATGGATACAGAATTGAGGGATACATGGAGAGTGGTACGTTAGTGACAAGTACGAAATCGTTTCGATACGTGGAAGATTTCGGTACAGTGGAGTTTATCGAACTTATTACCTACGGTGCTTGGGTGGAAAATTCCATATTTTCTTCACCAAGCTCGGGAGGATGGAGAGAGAATGAGAAGAACCTTTGCTCTTGCGGTCTTTTCATCGGTTACTTAAAGTTACTACCGAAAGGAGGAAAAAAGAAAGATGTGCCAGCGGCCTGTTCGTTCAACAGGATTTCGTCCGGACACGTTTCAGGTTGCCACCAAATCTTCAAATGTCGCCCACGAAGGTCCTTCCATAGGCCTTTCGAGCTAACGGGGGTCTAAGTTTCAACTTAGACTAAACTAGTCGGAAACATACGGCGTGGAAGCGCTCAATAAAGAGTGAGAGAGA
Source organism: Anopheles koliensis (assembly GCA_000956275.1). Lineage (NCBI taxonomy): Eukaryota > Metazoa > Arthropoda > Insecta > Diptera > Culicidae > Anopheles > Anopheles koliensis. Next base: position 10,341 of record JXXB01002515.1, read on the forward strand.
GAGAGAACTTGTGGCATCCTCTCGCCGTTGTACCTTTTCAATCAGATCGATACAGGCCAGCAAGTCCATACCGAAATCGATGAAGGCCCAGTTGATACCCTCCTTCTTGTATTCTTCCTGCTCCAGGACGAACATATGGTGGTTGAAGAACTGCTGCAGCTTCTC
>JXXB01002657.1:0-18540 GCA_000956275.1 Anopheles koliensis
CACAAATATGTACATGTACATCTTTGCCATCGTGCGATCTTGTGAGAAATGTTGTGTCACCTGCGCCCGTGCCGTTCCCTGGTGGAAACATTCGCCCAAACAGCCACCAAGGCTGGGTCGTAGATTGTTTTTTCGCTTCGCCTGGCCTGCTCAATAGCGGAAAAAAGGCGATTTTGCGTCCGCCATCTCTTGCGACCCGCCGGATTTCGATTTCGACGAACTGCACAGAGCGTATTCAAATTTCGTCAACTGAGAAAAAGGACTACCGGGGCATCGCCAACATCAGCGGCTATGTTTAAGGTTACATAGTGTAAAGAAAAATGTATATTATTTCCCATCTCTCGGGTCGCTGCTAAAGGCGGATTTACATGTTTGCGTCAGTTCCTCCACGGAGCAACGAAAAAATATATTAAAAAATAATACAAAAATATATCTCCGCAACATTGTGTATCGACGTGGTGGGGGGGACTGGATGTCGACAGGCCGCCACCAATCCACCCACCCACCCTTGGGGTAGCTATGTGCCAGAAGGGGGTCTCCACACAGGATGGAAACTGGGACCACGCCTACGTTTTTCGCAGCGCCGATTTATGTTGTTATTTTTTAACTTTTCTTCACCCGCTGCTCGTATCGAACGTCGTGTGACTTTTTAATCGACCTGCTTCCCTTCTACCGCCCGTACACATATGCTCGGGATATTCGCCATAAGGAGTCGTCGTTATCGGGTGTCGACGACGTCCGATGCAGATACCGTGAAGGCAAAAAAAATGGCTCGGGTTTGTTTCATTCAATTTACAGTCGTAAATTGCGCACCCCTCGCCCTCTCGCCAGCCCGTTTTCTTTCTTCTCTCCCTCACATCCATTATCCGGCTCAGCCCGGCGTGTGGGTTGACGAGTGTATTTTATTCCCATTTTCTTCACCTTCGGCATGCATGGTTGCCGTTGAAAAAGCGTTTGCACCGAACCGATCGACGTTTTTCTACCTTTCTTTATGTGCTTAAAACAAAAACATAAATCGTTCCACACGACAACGTAGCACACATGAATGCACGGTCACTACTTGAAACTGCCATTCAATTTGCTTCCGATTGCACTAAGTGTATAGCAAGACGCGTTGAATACACAATCGTCTCAACATATTAAACGCGTTTCTTTTGAAATTTAGCAACACAAATGGGTGTTTGTAAAAATTAAAATTTATCATAATTTATGATTTATGTTTAAATTTCTTACCAAAGTTGGTAAAAAAAGGTCAAAAAAGATATCTATTGAGGAAATTTTCCCACCTCCTGGGCATTGAATGAACACGGGTAATGGGCGACGGTTGGGAAAATTTAAACGCTTTTCCGCATCGGGAATGAACTCCCGAAAGCTGCCTTCTATGTTCATTCCGTTTGCTTTTCTCGCTTTTCGTGCTATAAAGTCAAAAGCTTTCCGTGTGTCTGTGCTGCAAGAAAACAATATTGTCGACCTAAAAATTCAAGCAAATTGAATGCAAACAAAGTATAGCTCTATGGAAGGCCGTGTGCGGCGCTAGTGTGGTTGGTATTTGGCTACATTTTGTTATTGGCGGAAGGAAATTCAGTTATTTTTTATATATGGTCATTTCTACGTTCTATTTTGTCTGGCTATTAATATTGACTTTTTTGTCTAGACATTTCTTCATAATGAAAAAGAATAATGAAAAACTATCGGATTCCTTCCTTGTAGAAGTGTATTGCGCAAATTACAGTAACTGTCATATTGGACAGCTGTCTAAAGGTACGTCTCCTACCTTCTCTGCTGTGGTTGTCCAGAAAGAAACGAAAATACTGCCACTTGCGAAGAACCGAATTGTTTGCAGCGCTACATCGTCTTTCTTCGTGGGATTCTGCCCCCTAGCCTTGTAGGCGCTAAAACGACTCTCACACACATCAGCTCGCTAACCATGGCCAACTGTATGCTGCGCGGTTCTCTGCTGTCCAAGCCAGGTAGGTCACAGATCCCATCCAGCCCGTTCCGACAGTGAGAGCAGCAGAAGCAGCAGTGTATTATTATATAATTTCCTTTCGCGCAATTTTAGCGATGGCTTTCGCCCGTACGCTCGTGGCCGGACAGGCCGTCACGAAGGCACCATTCTTTACGGCCACCTTGCTCGCACCGGCCGTCCGGCGACCACAGCTACTGACTGGCCCTGTCCGCAACTTTGCCGTTTCGCCTGTGCGGAGTTCCGCCGCCGGCGGTAGTCACGTTACGTTGTGGAATGCCGAACGTGCCCTGTCGCTTGCCCTGCTCGGTGTCATCCCGATCGGATTGGCGTTTCCCTCGCAGGTCGGCGACACCCTGATGGCGGTCAGCATCGTCATGCATCAGCACTGGTAAGTGTGTGTATGTGGAGGGGCACATTTAAATTCGCATTTGCGTGCCTGAACTAACCGTATGTGAAACCGATTTGCCACCACAGGGGTCTGGAGGCAATCGTAACGGATTACGTGCGGCCGATCCTGTTCGGTACGACCGTCCCGAAACTTGCCCACGGCCTGCTGCTCATCGTTTCCGCCGCCACGCTCGGTGGGCTGTTCTATTTCAACTACAACGATATCGGCATCGCGGGCTTCGTGCGAAAAATCTGGGCCACGAAAGCGAAGGAGTAACGACCAAACCGCAAAGGAAAACCGTTCGACCGGGTAGTAATATTCGCGCTAAATTATTAACGAGAAAACCAGGATTTATTTTAAATTGTCTGTTTTATGCCGCGCACCCTGAGGAGGCTCACGTAAACACGCGCGTACATGCTGTGAGAGCTTTCGCTGTCAAATAAATATCGGCGTCTAAACGAAATCGTCCTATCTAACAGCTTCTTTTCTTCTCCCTTCGCCCACGTTAGACACTAGTATTGCTAATTCGAAAGTACCGTACCATACACCACAGAAATCGGCAGGGAGGGTGCTTGCTGGTGCAAGCGGGGCTAAGCTAGCTAAGCATTACGTTGGCGTAGCCGGTGGGGGACACTTTGTTTGATGGAATAACCGCAACGCTTCCCACTGCTTGCTGCGGAGCAGGATGTGCGGCCGGCAGTCGCGCATGTGTTCGACCGCTTGTTCGGGACTCCAACCGTTTTTCTGTGTACGAAGGAAAACAATAACGTTTGAGAAGCGCACGTAATGCAAGACGCGGGTAAAGCCTACCATTATCAAATAGCATCCTACGAGCGTTGCACTTCGCGTTCGGCCCGCCTTACAGTGCACATAGATCGTGCCGGGTTCGGCCGGTTGGCCATCGGGCGGTGCGAGACGGGGCAATTTTTCCGCCGGCGGCAGGAAACGGTTCATAAAGTTGACGCCCCGCCACAGCTTCTCCTGGCAGGGCGATTCGAAAATGTCGGTCGTTTCCAGCTGCAGAAACTCGACCCCCAGCTTCGCCCAGCGTGCCTTGTTGTTTGAGAACGCCCACAACTCGTAGTCTTCGTTCATCGAGACGACCGCCTTGATGTTTTCCTTCCGCACCATATCCTGTGCCATCGAGCGAAATGGAAGCGCACCGAGGATAACGTTCTCGTCGATCCGGTCGTACCAGTTGCGCGAGGTTACCTTCTCCATCAGCACATTATAGAAGAGAGAGGGGTAGAACGTGATCCGTGCGAACATGGCCTAAAATCGAACGTAAATAAGCGGCATTAGAAGACGAAGCTGAAGATGCAATATTTTGCGTGACGACGATGGCGCTACGGAAACGGATGTTTTCGGGAAGATGATATCACACACTCACGCACAGCCTACCTGGCCTTGTTGTCGCCGCTGTAGCTGCCAGTTAGCATGAAACGTGAACAAAAAATTTATGTTAAACAATTTCCCGCGGAGAAAGCGCACATAACAAACAATGCAATGGGGTAGGTGGGGGTGAGGCAGGCGGACACACAAAACAACACATACACAAATTTCAAAGTAGGGTTTCCTAATCACACCACACACAACGATGCAAGCATGCACGTGGGATTTGTGAGGGAACGAAAAGCTACGGGAATATCAAAATCTCTTTACGGTACCGTCATCCTGAACGAGTTTTTTTTCAATCGCGCCTTGCTATATCTTTTCGACGGTTTCGGTGCCACAATTCCCGGGAGTCCCTTCCCCACCTCGCCGCAACCGGCCGTTCCACACCGAAAGTTAGCCGAAGAAAACTGTTGCCTTATTGTTGTGCCCTCGTTTGCTGTCTGGTTAATACAGGAACGACTAATATTGTCCGGCAATGTGATTCTGTTTGCCCTCGTTTGCCAACTGCTTATTTGCAAGTACCCTCACCCCGGTTACCTTTCGTCGAGGAACAAAACAATATTAAACTAAGTCAAAAAGTAAGGCAAATCCGCCCGTGAATTTTTCTCCGGGGAGGGATATTCGTTTCGTTCCGAATTAACAACAAAGCACACATAGAAAGAGAAATTTTTGATGACATGATCAGATGTGATTGGTTTATAGCGCTGGGTTAAGCAATGACGGGTACATTTTTTGACGGATTTGATTTTCATCCTGAATTAAATTATGGTAATAAATAGAAAAAAATATGCTCTTACTTTTAACACTCGTAACTTATGGTTTGAAAACAAATTAAGCGTGCATGGTTGACGGAGCATTTTTATATTTTTTCATTTATGCTGACTTTGAAGCAGCGAACGAACTACTGTAAACACAGTTGATGTAACATCAAACAGGCATGACAAAATTGCACAAAAATCGTATTTGACAACGCGTCGCAGCCGAGTTCATTTTCAATAGTCATCTCGCGGGACCCTAACTAAGATAGCTTGTTCGATTGTGGTGCGAAACAGGTGCAATCAATTCAACATCCAAACGCTGCCCGCTTCTATCAACTAGCACCAGTAGGTAACTTATCAGAACAGTGCCCAGAGCAATGGCTGGAAAGCTAGAGGATCGCGAAATTTGGGAGGACGCAGAGGAAACGCTCGGCGAAGAAGTGCTCCGGATGCCGACCGACGAGCTGGTCAGCCGTACCCGTCTGATGGACAACGAAATCAAGATCATGAAGAGTGAAGTCGTCCGCATAAACCACGAGCTGCAAACGCAGAACGAAAAGATAAAGGACAACACAGAGAAGATAAAGGTGAACAAGACGCTGCCTTACCTGGTGTCCAACGTGATCGAGCTGCTGGATGTGGACCCGCAGGAGGAGGAGGACGACGGCGCGGTGGTGGTGCTGGATTCGCAGCGCAAGGGCAAGTGCGCGGTCATCAAAACGTCGACGCGCCAGACCTACTTCCTGCCAGTGATCGGCCTGGTCGACTCGGAGAAGCTGAAGCCGGGCGATCTGGTCGGCGTGAACAAGGACTCGTACCTGATCCTGGAAACGCTGCCGGCGGAGTACGATGCGCGCGTGAAAGCGATGGAGGTGGACGAGCGCCCGACCGAGCAGTACTCGGACATCGGCGGGCTGGACAAGCAGATTCAGGAGCTGATCGAAGCGGTCGTCCTGCCGATGACGCACAAGGACAAGTTCAAGAATCTCGGCATCCACCCGCCAAAGGGCGTGCTGCTGTACGGGCCGCCCGGAACCGGCAAAACCCTGCTCGCTCGTGCCTGCGCCGCCCAGACCAAGTCCACCTTCCTGAAGCTGGCCGGCCCGCAGCTGGTGCAGATGTTCATCGGCGATGGTGCGAAGCTGGTGAGGGACGCGTTCGCGCTCGCCAAGGAAAAGTCACCCGCCATCATCTTCATCGACGAGCTGGACGCTATCGGCACCAAGCGCTTCGACTCGGAGAAGGCGGGCGATCGTGAGGTGCAGCGCACGATGCTGGAGCTGCTGAACCAGCTGGACGGGTTCAGCTCGACCGCCGACATCAAGGTAATAGCCGCGACGAACCGCGTGGACATTCTCGATCCCGCCCTGCTGCGTTCCGGCCGTCTCGACCGCAAGATTGAGTTCCCGCACCCGAACGAGGAGGCCCGGGCCCGCATCATGCAGATTCACTCGCGCAAAATGAATGTCAGCCCGGACGTGAACTTCGAGGAGCTGGCTCGCTCGACGGACGACTTCAACGGGGCGCAGTGTAAGGCGGTGTGCGTCGAGGCGGGCATGATAGCCCTGCGCAGGTCGGCCGTCTCCGTCATCCACGAGGACTTCATGGACGCTATCATGGAGGTGCAATCGAAAAAGAAAGCTAATCTGAACTACTTCGCCTAGGCCGGGTGGATGGTTGCGATAGTTTAAGTTATTTGTCTTTTCTTCACCTTTCTTTGTTTGTCCAATTGTATCCAAGCACACTGTACCACGCACGGCAAGCAAATGCTCTTTGTGTTAAATAATTTTGGAATAAAAATCGTCGCCGTAAATTCATTGTATGAAAAGGACAATGCCGAGGACAATTGGGGAATTTTCTCTTTCGGGCGGGGCAGGAGATGAGTTTTCACTCTCTTGTCTGCTCCTCATCCTCACGTCGATCACTTGATTTCTAATAGAGAAAATATTTTAGGCTCGATCGCCTAAGTGACGGAATGAGTGTCATCAATCTTCTGTCATGATCGTTCGCAAACACTGGTTGTGATTACTATTTTCAAACAAAAAAAAGATAATATCACATTTATTTACAATTGCGTTAATGCCACCCTACTTACCCACCGGTATACGCTCTACTCGTCGTTGGCCGGATTGGCCGCTGCCGGTGGTTCCCGTTCGCTTCGGTTTGGTGCGTTCTCCGTCTCGTTGCTGGTGGCGTTTTCCCGGCCAGTGGTTGCCGCCGCTGGCGGGACGGGTGATGCGGGTGTGGCCGCGGCCGGTGGCGGGGGTACCGGGCGTCGGAAGTAAAGCGCCGCCCCGCACAGGATCGTGATGACGGTGATGAGATACAGGTCCCAGTTGGAGGCGATGTTTTCATCGAGATTGAAGATGATCTTGAACGGTGTCTGGCGGGTAGGGGAAAAGGTTAGTTAGCATCGGGAGGTGTAGCTGGTACGGGCGTGTGCCGCCAAACTGACCTCTTTCAATGATTCGAGCTTGAAGAGCAGCTGCAGCTTGATGAGCGCCAGCGTGACGGGCACTTTCGCGTCCACGCTCGAATCAGCCGCCAGATCGTAGCACCGCTTCGCGAGATGGATGTCCTTTTTCATGCCCAGCCCCTGCTCGTGCATGTAGCCGAGGTTGAACATTGCCTGGGCGTTGTTCTGCTGCTCCGATGCCATCCTGTGTCGAGGACGGGGGGGAAAAACACGTTGTGGTAAATAAAATAAAACACGCTTTCGATCCGCACGAGGTACCTGTAATGCGAGGCGGCCATTTCGTAGTCGATGAGCGTGCCCATGCCGTAGTAGTGGTAATCGCCGAGCTTCACCTGGGCCGCCGAGTAGCCCTGAGCGGCCGCCCGGCCCCAGTACTGCAGCGCGCGGACCAGCTCCTCGCCGCGGTTCTTGAACAGATTGACCTCCTCCCGGTCGAGCAGGAAGCCGGCGTTGCTCTGCGCCACCTCGTACCCCATCTCCGACAGCAGCGCGTACTGCATGAACGACTCCTCGAACCGGTACGAGCGGTAGTCCTGGTAGCCGGACATCAACCGGTCCGCCCACTTGCCCCGCTCGGCCACGTTCTTGAACAGCTCGACCGCGGTCGGGCAGGACCGTATCATGCCCAACCCTATCGCGTGCATCTGGCCGAGATTGTAGAAAGCCAGCACGTGCCCGGACTGCGAGGCGAGGCTGAAGTACTTGATCGCGAGCTTAAAATCACGCTGCACCCCGATGCCGCCTGTAACGCCCCGGGTGGAAAGCGGAACAAAAAGTGATTAAAAAAAGAGGCGAATTAAAGCAACCCGCACACACACACATCCCGCCCACCCTACCGTAGTACATGTTGCCGAGCTGCAGCTGGCCATCGACCCAGCCCTGGTCGGCCGCCTTCGCGAAGTACTTGAGCGCCTTCATCGTGTCCTTCGGGACGCCCTTCCCGTGCAGGTACATGATGCCGAGCCCGCTCTGCCCGACCGGGTTGCCCAGGTCGGCCGCCTTTTTGAAGAACTTGAGCGCCGTCTCGTTGTCCGCCTTGATGTTGTCGCTGCCCTCGAGGTAGATCTTGCCGAGGAACGCCATCGCGACCGCGTTGCCCGCGTTCGCCGCCTGGCTGAAGTACTGGAGCGCCCGCTGGTGGTCGAGCGGGATGCCCCGGCCGCCCTGGTAGTGGAGCTGGCCGAGCCCGACCTGCGCCTGCACGTCCCCCTTGTCCGCCAGCAGCTGGTAGTAGTCGATCAGGTCGTTGTCGAGGATGCCCGAGCTCGGACCGGAGTTGTCCACCTCGTCCAGCAGCCGGATCCGGTGGACGGCGGCACCGCCCGAGAACGTCACCTGTCCCGCCACCTTCGTCGCCACCTTGCGGTAGTAGTCGAGGGCGGTCTCGCAGCTGTTCGGTACGCCCACGCCCGCCCAGTACCGGTAGCCGAGGGCCATCTGGGCCCAGGAGTTTTCGCCGGCCGCCGCCAGCTGGTAGTAGAGCAGCGCCTTCGCCTGGCTCACGTTGAACCCGATGCCGGCGGCGTACATGAAGCCGAGCCCCATCTGCGCGTCCGGCAGGCCCTCCTCGGCCAGGGCGAGAAACGTCTGCTTCGCCGACTCGATGTCGAGCGGGACGGGATTGCCGAGGAGTTGCGCCCACGCAACGTGGCTGCGGGCCGCCAGATGGCCCTTGCTCGCGGCTTCCACCATCAGCTTGTGGCCGAGCAGCCGGTCCACCTTCGTCTTGTTCAGTATGCCCATCGCCCGCTCGTAGATCTGGTGCGCCTCGGCCGACTCGACCGTCTGCGGGGCCGCTAGGCCGGCCGCACGGCTTTCCTCCTGCTGCTGCTCGATCTCCTCGATCTCGCTCACGATGTTCTGTATCATGCGCTTCTGCACCTCGAGCAGATCGTACAGCACGCCCGGTATCTTCTTGCTGTCCTTCTCCTTGCTGAAGCCCGTGATCTGCACCAGCTTGATCGTGTCCAGGTCCATCTTCTCCCACGGATGCTGTTCCTGCTGGCTGGCCTCGTCCCCGGGCGGCTCCTCCTCGCCCACCTCAATCAAACCCTCGGCCGATTTGCGTTGCGTTTCCGTCCGCTGTTCGCTCCCCGCGCCCGCCTTCCCATCGCTTCCACCTTCGCCCTCCTCCTGTGGGGCGACCTGCAGCTTCGGCTTCAGCTCCTCCGCCTGCGCACCGATCGTGACCAGCAGCAGTAGTGCGGCAAGTGCCACACACCTGCAGCCTCCGAGCCACATTCTCTGCTTCGCTTTATTCTCGCTGTTGTCGCACACCTCGCCGCGGGTGGATGGGTGGAGGGTTCGGTATATGTTCGGTTTCGGCGTCGCGTATTTTCACCGCACACACTGATTGCTGATATTGGTGTATTGCTGGCTGCTGAGTGCGCGTTTCTCTGTTGGCCTCTCGTCGAATGCGTACTTACTCGGCTCCTGCTAGAAACAGGAGCTACCGACCGTGTTGTTTCACGCAGTGATTACGTTAAATAAAAAAAAATAGTTCGACATCTTTCTACCCACCACCAACAACTGTCATTCGTGGCCCGAAAAATGACGTGTCTCTATTGCATACGGCTGTTATTATTCGGGTGTGCGGGCGAGGCAGGGTGGGAGGGAGAACGAGTTTGTTGACAAAGCGCAAAAGGCAAATACGCGCAGTTGCGTGCTATTGTTGCCTCCACGTATCTGTTGTTCCGAGCGTGTTTTGGAGACCATCAAATTATCCTTGCTCGTGGGATGTAGCAGAGAAATGAGGCGTTTCCCTTGAGGCACCAAAAACATGAAAATGGGATTTTGTTTTGCCAATACCGATATCAAAACATCAACATAAGATTTCACTGACGAGCGTCTGGCAACACTGTTTGGCTGCTGTTCAATGCTGACGCTGCTGTCAGCTGTCACGGCGAGCTATATCTGGTATAAGGATAACATTGTAAGGATATTCATGGAAAATCTACATTTTACATCCATTTACTGGAATGCACTGTGCGAATTCCTGAAATCAAATTTGGGTTTATTTCGATACAAAACTTAATCAGGAACGCACGCTTAATTACAAGCAAAAAAAAACTTCAATTCCGTTTATTGTTTGTAATATTTATTGTCTTTTTCTTTGATGACTCATCAGCGCTTGAATGCCACTCAATGTCCTGGCCGCAAAAGTCATAAAGTTGTTGAGTATTTCTCTTCCTAGCAAGAAGAGTGACAAGCGATAGAGGCTTTGGACGATGCGATTGGAAAATGTATCCTGACGAAGTGGTCGTCCTCCCCCTCCCAGCTCGTTTGATATGCAGCTTCAGCGTTTGCGCAGTGGCTGCAAGGCATCGCGGCTGCACCGTGTTGAACGGTATTTAGTTACATTTAGGGCCGAAATGGCTGTAAGCAACAAACTAGAGATAGAGCAAATTTTATACATCCGCAACTAATTGCTAAGGTTTTTTTTTGGGTACGCTAATGAACCGTCGCTACTTGCTATCGACAATAACGTGTGCTTGCATTAGCGGCGATGAAGGTGTAACGTATTGCGCCGGGAGAGTGTAGCCAGAGCATGGACATTGTGTGCTGCGTAAACGCTACAGACGCCCGCACCCTGTGAAGAGGGAGGAGGGTACCCCGCAACCACCGAGGCGGAGGAGTGTATACGTGCGAAGTACATCCTTCCTCCCTACACGCGCACACCCTTTACCCAGTGCAGCATGAACTCGACGACCGTGCCAGTGTCCACGGCCGCGGTACACCCGAAAAAACCACCCGTGCCGGTGAAGCCACGCTCGATTCCACCCCCAGCCAATCCGCTGCTGGCGTCGACGCTCAACGCCAACGCACCGAAAACCAATATCCGGACGTCGCTGTTGGCGCAGCGCCTGGAGGAAACGTTACGGTTGGGGCTGGGCGAGCTGGACGTAACGCAGCCGGTGGCGGTGCGTCTCGCAAAACCGGGCGGTTCTGGCCCTCACGAGGATGGCAAAACACCAGGGCTGCTGGGCAACGATGGCGACGGGAAGCAGCAAGCCAGCAAACCATCGGCCGACGAGCACAATCTGCAGGCCGCACTGCAGGCGGAAATGCGTCGCCAGTGCGGTAGCATCAAGGCACGGTTTCTCCTCGAACGGCGACTACCTCAGAATGGCAGCGTTGCGAAAGAAAAGGATCGCGCGGGTCACGTAAGTAGCACGTTTCAATTCGATATTGGTGGATGTGTTCGTTGTGTTTTTTATTTTTTTTTTTGTTAATTAAGTATTGGGTGTTAGGGGTGAGCGCAAATCTTTTGAAAGGTTTCAGCGACCGTTGAAAGGCTAGCGAGAAATGTGGTAAAATAAAGTAAAACTACTCTCGCCTTTCACCACGACCAACCGTCGGGACAAACGTACCGAAAGGAATGCGAGGGATAACAAGGGGTAACACCTGCATGGTAAATTTTGGTTCCTTGAACTGCTTTTTTAAATTAATATCGCTTGCCCAGTGCACGGTGTAGTAACACCCGAATTAAAGCACCAAAACACCTGCCCTCACCAGCGAATGTTCGCTCGGTTCGAGTGGCGTTGGTCTGTCAAATGTTCGTGCTCATCGTTGGGGTCGCACTGCTCTAGAGCAATAAGCCATCAGTCGGGTCGGTTTACACGCGCGGGTTGCCCACTCGACAGCTTCCCACGGCACGCGCTGTCAAAGCGAAAGGGAAAGCGAGGGCAACAAAAAAAAAAGTAAAAACATACACACACGGGGGCAAGACAACGAAGAACAAAAATAATACATGACGCTATCCCTTCCTGGGATCGACGAGTGCTCCTCACCCTGTGTGCGCCCCGGGGGCAGTGAAAAATAATGGGTGAAATATTAGCGTCTGCTCCAAAACGCGTGATAAACCGAAGCGTCTCCAGTGGTGCGGACGGCAGCCGTGCGTGCGGGCGTGTTTGAGCGGAACGGAGAGGGAGAGAGAGAGCGAGAGAGAGAGGGGAAACTGGAACGACGGGCCCGAAGCCGAAAACCAGCTGCGTACCAGAAGGTCGGACGGCAGCAGCTCCAAGCGCGTTTGCTCAACGAAAGGAAGAAAGAAAGAAAAAAGGTCGAACACGAAAATTCGACACGGAAAAATGCGTTCCAGCCAGCAGCCAGCTGGTATGCTCAACTATTTTTGGCATTGATTTTTACGACCGTACAGTATTGTTTGCCGTGCCCAGCGCGCCGTTTCGAGAATCGGGATTGCGTGTGATCTCATGTGACGAATTGCGAACGGGCGGAACACCCAGTAGCAGCACGGTCGCCGTTCGTGCTAGATTCGTGCTTCGTGTGCAAGCAGAACTGCCTCCTGTTCGGACGTTTCACGAGTGAAGTTTCCCCACGGACCCACCAATCATCCGATCCAGCCAACGAGCAACGATGAGGCGGACGCGCTAGTGCGTCCCGCAACCCTCCAGCATCGATCAACCGGGCCGACACAGCAAACCGAAGCGCGCCCAGCATGTCCAACAAGCTGGAGGACGATACCGGCATCCAGGGGCAGAACGTGCTCGAGCGCATCAGCTCGCTGCTGAACGGTGGCGCCTCATCCGCCTCGTCGACTGCCGGCACGACGACGACGACCGGTCCGTCCGCATCGAGCACGCTCGTGCTGGAGGATGTCTCGCAAACGCGCACCGTCCACGAGGAGGAGATACTGCTCATCAACGGCATCCCGGTGCGATTGCCGGCCGACAATGGGGACGATCCGCACGTCGATCGGGACGCGGACGCGCTCTCGATCCGGGACGCGCTGCGGGCGGGGGAAATTCCCTCGATCGTCGTGCTGAACCGCATCATCGAGAAGCTGCAGCGGGGCACGGCGGGGCCGGGCATGGTGGTCGCGGTCGAAACCTCCCTCACCGTGTCCAACTGCCGGAAGACGACCGAGAAGTGCGTGGTGCAGCCGATGGCGTCCGCCGCCGAACCGGCCGGCCAGCCGTGGGAGGTGACGGAGGAGCGCACGGAGAAGCAGCTGTACAACAGCCGCACGGTCGAGATGACGAAGGGATGTGGGGCGGGGGGTGGGAGTGCGGGTCGCGGGGGCCGCCCACCGGCCAACCAGAAGCACTGCTGGCCGAGCGGCAGCGTCGATTCCGGCCAGTGGACCGAAACGGACGCACCGGAGCTGAAGCAAAATGCGGTACTTTTTGTTTGTTGCTCGTTTGTGCTTTCGTTTTTGCAATCAATTTTTTTGCAATCGTGCTCATTTCTCTCTTTCTCTTTTTCTCCCTTTTGCAGGATCCTCAGTACGCGAAGGCGGACGATCTGTTGCTCCACTACAGCGAGGGCAATCTCATTTCCGGCTCGCTGGACGGTCTGCTGCAGCACTTCACGCCGACCGTCGCCTACATACCGGACCGTTCGTTCATCTTCACCTTCCTGCTTGCCGCCCGGCAGTTCCTGCGCCCGGACGAGATCCTCGAGAGGACGATGCGGGCGGTGGCCGCGAACGGAGCCGCCGCCAACCTGCCCCACCTGCTCGCCGCCTGGATGAACGATTTCCCGTACGACTTTCGGGATGAGCGCATGATGCGGTTGGTGCGCGGTTTCACCGAACAGCAGCAACAGCAGCAGCAGCAGCAGCAGCAGCAGCAACAGCAGCAGCAGCAGCAGCAGCAGGTGGCCGCTTCATCATCCGGCGCTTCGTCGTCCACGCGCAGCACCCTGTCGCGGGCGCTGCGCCGTCTCGCCCACCGTCTCGCCAAGCTGGAGAAGTACGAGCTGGAGAAGAGCACCCAGCACCAGCAGCACAAGCACGCCGCCGACGACTGGAAGGCGGCACCGTCGCTCGTCGAGCTCGCGGCCGGCTCGCCCGTCCTAATGGCCAACACGCTCACCGCGATCGAGGCGGAACGGTTTTCGTTCATCGGACCGGAGGAGTTTTTCCCACCGCAGGACCGCGGTGGCTGCTGCGGCCGGGAGCGGGAGCGCACCGGGAGCAACCTGCACGCGTACGTCCAGTGGTACAACCGGCTGACGTACGTCGTCGCGACGGACATACTGCGCTCGCCCCGCAAACGGCACCGGGCCCGGGCGGTCGAGTTCTGGATCGAAACCGGGCGGGAGTGCTTCAATCGCGGCAATTTCAACAGCCTCATGGCCATCATTGCCACCCTGACCGGTGGGCCGATCGGGCGCCTGAAGAAGACGGTGAGTGGGGTTTATTTTTATTTTCGAAGAAATCACAGTTCGATTTGTGAGTAAATGGCGAAAAATATTTGTTTCGAACTAAAAATACATTTGTCACCACTCTGTTCGCAGTGGACAAAGGTGACGTCCTCTTCCTCCTCGCTGCTGTCCGGCATGACCTCATCGAGCATGATATCGAGCGCCGGCGGGATCGGTAACAGCTCGTCGACGTGTAGCAGTGCGGCCGGCGGTGGCCGCCAGCAGCTTGCCATCCTCGAGCACCAGGCCGACCCGACGAACAACTTCGCGACGTACCGGGCGACCCTGCAGGCGGCGGCCTGGCGCAGCTGCCCATCGTCATCCGGCAGCCGGCGGCGCTCCTCCTCCAACTCCTCCTCCTCCTCCTCCCGTTCGTCCCAGCACGCGTCGTCCTGCTCGTCGGACGACGGTCCCGGCTCGGCCACCAACAGCAAGGGTTCGGCCGTCGCCGTGCTGCCCTTCTTCAGCCTGCTGCTCAAGGATCTACACTTTCTGAACGAAACCAGCGGCAGCTCAACGTAAGTCGGGGGTCGGGGCTTGTTATGTGCATTCACCTAAGCTCGAAATGTTTTCTCTTCCTCGGGTGTAGTTTGCCGAACGGTCACATCAACTTCGAAAAGTGGCGTCAGCTGGGCGAGCGGTTGGCGGAGGTGCGACGATGGCAGCGCCAGAGCAGCTACCAGCGTCGATGCCGGCTCGGCCGGCGGCATAAGGCGGTACCGGCCGAGGTGACGGCCCTGCGGGACGCCATCGAACGTGGGCCCATCATCGGCGAAGCGTTCGGCGGCGGGGCGGACGGTGCGAAAGCGAACGGTGGGCGAGATCAACCGGACGGGTGCGGTGCTAGCGACGACGGGGAGCGCGGTGCGGCAGCGTTGGCCAAAGTGAGCTACGAGCGGGAAGCGCCCGAGGGTGCGGTCGAGAAGGCGCACTGGAAGACGCTGCAACAGAGTCATGCTTAAAACACAGTGCGTGTTTTGTTTGTTTGTTTTTCTTTTTTTAGTGTCGTCGTGTCGGTTAGTTTTGTTTATTTTAAAAAAAATAAGAGTAATAAGTTATCTAACGCGGCAAGGGAACAAAGAAACAGTATAAGCATTATATATATATCTATATATACACACGAACGACAGGAAAACACCCACACCAATAAGTCATTATCTATTTATTTTCTTTTACATGTGTATGTTATTTATGTAACTGTGTAGCAACAGATACGTGTACGTGCATTTTTGTTAGTGGCAAAATTCGCAAGCAATCGCCGAGCGCGCGAGAAAGGGAAAATCAAGTACGATATATAAGTCACTTACGTCATTGTGATTTGACAGCTTTTTAATGTTTAGGGATAGGATTCGCAGAAGAATGCGAGAAGCTAGGAGGAGGGGGGGAAAGGAAAAGGGAAAATGCACTCACACTAAAAACGGGCGAAACATTGCATTCATACTAGCATTTAGGGCGTCGTTTTACTTACAGTCCATTTAAGGCCTGCTTGGCAAATTTAGCCCTCCTTTCCCTCCCGTTTTCACAATACTCTCTGCGGGCCCAGCTCCACACACACAGGATACGACACGTTTTTCTTAACTAGCAAACTAAATAGAAGGATAGAGCGGCCGCGCATTGCCAACAAACGTAGGGAACGTACGAAACGAACAAGCTGCATTCCGGTTGGTGGCGGCGGCGGCGCAAGGGGTTGAGCAGCAGGGGGTCGCTGGAAGGTTTTCTTTTTCTCCGTACACCCCACTTCCAACTCCTTCCCTGCAAAATGCATTTTTTGTATTGCCAAACACTTAGCACACATACGATCGCGCGATTTGCAAGGACGCTCGGGCGGTTCGGTTTGGGTTTGGGGTTCCGAACGGTGCTCTCTCATTTGTATTATTGTTTTAAGGTTAGCTTGTAAGGCAGCGCGAACCATTCTTTTTCCGCACGATCAGTATGCGTTTCAATCTCGGCGCATCTTCGCGTGCGCGTGGTGACGCTTTTATTTTGCATGCTTGTGTGCGTGGCCTCTATACATCTCCCACATACCAAAACCGTGAGCGCCCCCAAAACGGACACCAAACCAACGCAAAAGCCGCTGGGTTCGCTTTCGAACGTGCCGCGTGTGTTGTTGCGACGGTGTATTAGAATAGCACAAAGCAACCGAAGCGAGGTAGAGGAAACCGCAACCGAATCTGAAGATTTCACTTCCATACTTAACGAACCAACCGCCGATACAGCCGTCTTTTTTATAAGAAAACCGAAATTGCGACTCGCACACCAACACAGACACAGGAACACCCTTCAAACGCATAGTTATCTCTTACGAAAGCCATAGTGGACACGTGGTAAACCACTTAAAAATTAACAGCCAAACCCGAGCTAGTGCAGGTGAGAAGGACGGCAAAAACAGCAACAACAACAAACAAAAAAAAAAACGGAGGGAAAAATTCATAACAACTACATAATCATGCAACTAATTTCAAAGTCATCATTGTACTCGTATCACTCACCACACCGTGCGTGCCGGGATACGCGGGTGGCATTCAAATAAAATAGACGAAGGCTTAAATTATTAAATAGACAATACTGTGGCAGTTTGATTTTTCATTCCTCTCACCGTAGCGTCATGCGTTTAAAGCGCTCCCTTTTCCACCATCATCACCCATCCAGCGCGTGACGTTTCGTGCGCTCATCGAAGCAATTACCCGACACCGGGCCCGGGGTCTCGTTTTCCTCACCTGCAGCGACACATCGGAAGGCGACCCGAGGGCACGTTTGAATTTTAATGAGGGTAGCCGAGTTTTTGCCGTTCCGGGGGAGAGGGTTGTGGGCGGGGGCTGGTGGCTGCGGCTGATTAATTATGCGCAAATCCGATCCGATCCGCGCCGGCAAACGGGGTGACACAAGGTGCCGTGTGTATTAGGAATGTAGATGAGCGACTGATGTGTGCGCTTTTTTTTTTCGGGAGTTTCGGTGGGAAAGTTTTGCCCGGGGAAAGTGATGAAAGCGGAGCCAGACATCTTTATTCATAATTCAGCGCGTGGCATGCTGACCGCAACCTGGTGCCGAATGGGTGGGCGCATCGTGTGATGGATTAGAAAGGCACTTTTAATAACAATAATTAGAATAATGATAAGGAAGATATTAGAAGCGCTCCAGCACCGGACCGGGATCAAAGCGAACGCTTCGCCATATTGACTCTCCGAGGTCAGGGAGCTTAAATTACTCGTATTTTTGGAAGCGCTTTGTGGGGAGGTTGGCCGCTGAAAGATCATCCACCGTGCAGGCTGTGAAACAGATACGTTACGGGTGAGAGCACACGCCATTCCACGGAGGAACCCCGGGCACGTTTGCTCCTGAAGAAATCGCAAACTCGCATCGATCTCGGAATGCGTGCCGGGCGCAAGCCACCCGGAACAAAGAATGGCGACGGTTTTTCTACAAAATTAACGACTCCTCTCCCACTCTGAGAAGTGAAAAATGACATCTTGGTGGAGATGGGCGGAAGGCTGTTTTTCCGCTCCCCGCGCTAATGGTCTTAATCGATGTGTAAAATATGTAAATTTAATAAGACGCCATAAAGCGGATAAAGATATACCGAAGCGTAATGGCGCTTCGCCTGGGCGAAGGAGACAAGAGAAAAAAAAAAAATGGCGTCGTAACACAGCCAAAGCGTGTGTCATAACATCGGGCGTGCTTCTCCGCCTCGTTTTCGGAGAGTGGGGATTTCGAGAGTCTCCTTGGAAACGGTGTAACAAGGCACCGGGTTCATCGCACCAGCATCTCGCAACCGGACTCCAATGAAATCGTACCGATGAACTTCACCGGCAGCACTGCCGGGCGCGATGATCTCGGCACTAAAACTAGCGCAAGTGCAGCCGCTCACCGGCACTTGAGGATAATTGTCAGAAAAGCGGAACAAAAGCGCCACTTGACGGCGGGCGCCGTGCGCTTGGCAGGTGTTCTTGAGGACATACGTACAGGTTTAACGCCTTCCCGACCCTGCGGGGAGCTGCGTGCCTTCGCACACCTTTCCCAGGACCCGGCGTTGGAGGTGAGTGAAAACGTATTTCCGGCCGTGCGTGGTGGATGGATGACGGGGAAAAAAAACCGCACCACGTGGTGGCCATTTCGGTCGACCGGATGCACGTCCTGACGGTGGGACGAAAACTCGATCAACTCGATACTAAGCGCTCGGGTCGTTAGCCGCCCACCAGACGGTGCTTTGGAACGTTTGCCTTTTGTTATTGTTTTTTTTCTCGATTTTTGTTTTTTTTTTCGTTTGCATTTCCGTTGGGTTCATTTGGAGCGATTTTGGGACCGGAAGCTGGAAATGACGGTGGCAATAATACCATACAAAAGGAAGCAGATGAAGAAGAAGGGAAAACAGAAAAACCACAGATGTGTT
>JXXB01002678.1:0-15235 GCA_000956275.1 Anopheles koliensis
CCCCGGAGCTAATGTTGATGTTTTTTTTTTTCGGGAGAAAATTTGCCCCGAGAAAACACATCGTACGGAAGCGTTCACGCGTGTCGTTTGCTTTGAAACCATTTAAATTTATTTGAACGACTGCTGACAACGGCTAGCGATGAGGATGATGCTTCTGACGAAGGTCAAGTGTGGTTCCCGAAAAAAAATAAATAAATAAAAAACCACCACAACCTTCAGATCATGTTCCCAGCGAGCGAATGCATGTCTTCCCGGAGGCGATTTTGTGCGGCTTTCTAAAACAAAAAGGCGCTCCCGTACTCTCGAAAACGGACGACGGCGAACGGAAGCTGGCGTTGATCGAGAGCGCCTCGAAAACGGTGGGCTCAATGGGTGTGTACCGGGTTTGTCGAATATTTTTCGCCACATTTCGCCCGCTCCGCTCCGGCGGCGGCTGGGTTCAGTTTCTCTTCTCAGCTCCCGAAACTTTTCATTACACTCATAAGGGTGAAACCGCGCGATGCATCTGTTCCAGCGTCGAACAACACCGGCTTTGTTGCAAACCGCGAAACTGATTGGTCACGAAATATATATTTTTTGGTTTTTTTTTTTTGCATACGGAAGTTGCCACCAGTGCCTTTAGGCCGGCATGTTGGACACGACACGGTGATCGTCAATCTTGCCCTCCGGGGGTTGGAAGGAGCCGCGAGTCCGTTAACCTTTCGCACGCCCGATTGGATGTCTTTTCGCCCAATCTGTCACGGCAGCAGCCCCGGACAGCGTACAAGGTTAGGTGTGCATGAAATTGGTGAAGAAGAGGAAAATAAGAGAAAAAAAAAAAACGAGTTCCCGTTCAAGCCCGTTTCTTCCCAAGTCCAAGGTACCTGTTCGACGCCCCGGCCGGCCCTCCTCCCCGCTCGAAACGGGCGACAGTGAGAGTGAACTGCACACGCACCGCGCCAATCGGTTCCATTCATCTCCATCACCGACCTCGGGTTAGCTTTCGCTTTCCGTGTGTATGTACCGTAGTACCGGGTAGCCCAGGTGCGGGTTAGTTTCTATTTAGCCATTTTCGGGAGACGCACCACCAAGGTCCAAGGCAGACTCCGCGTGTGGACCTTCCCTCTCAGGTGTCACTGGTTTCGGGACGCGCGAAAGTGCGAACGTTTCGTGTCTTTCTCCCTGCGCTCGCTGGGTCCAATTAGTGCGGCAACTCGCGGCTCGCGGTGGTCGTTGGGCTTCGCAGTGAAGGTTTCGTTGACCTTGCGGTGGGGCCTGTGATTGACGAAAGGGAGTGCCGGCTGCCTGGTCGCGATCCGTGTTTGGTGGCGACGGTGAAATGTTAGACCGTTCAGAGACGGTTCAATGCTTTCAACGGGGCGATGGCGACGGGACACCATCATACCAAAACAAATAACCGAGCGTTTTTTTTTTGTTGCCGTAATGAAAGAGATTTTATTGTACCGATGGTGTCGATGGAATGTTTTTTTTAATGCTGTTGTTTTTGCTTGTCCACCGGAGCTTTAATTTCGTCCCGGAGAGAGATGGGATTTTTATTGTTTTAAGAGCACAATCATGGGTGTTGCAGGGTGGAGCGACATCAAAATGAGATTTTATTGTGAGATTCGCTGGAAACTGTTGAGATTTTTATTTGTTATTTTGTTGGAACAATACGTGGAGTGTGGTCAATTTTTCACACTATTTTGATTAGATAATGAGCTTTATTTTCTATAGGATGTTTGATTTGATTGCTCATATATTGTTATTTTTCAACGATATTTTACGAAACAATAACTTAAAGAAATAAAACACGAATAAGTTCATCAACAAAAAGCATGACTCCATTTTTGAGTCCAGCCCGGTATTGACTTTATCAACTTTTAATTTCATCTTGTGTCGTAGTTGCCATGACCGACGCCGCTAGTCACGATCTTGTGCCCTGAGAAGTTATGAGTTCGAACCTTGTTGGGAAACTTTTGTTTCGTAAGTGTTCTGTGCATTCCGAGTGCGTTTTTCGGAATTTAATTGCAAAAATAAGCAAAAGATGCACTATTTAAATATTATTGTTTGATGTTTGAATTATAAAACATAAATAATTTCATCTCTTAGTTTGGAATTTTAATAGGCCTTACGCAATATTAATTCGATCCTTTAATGAATTGTTAGTAAAAAGAATAATTTAAAAGCTTTTCCGATTTTCTCGCTTTCAATAAACGAATTTAAATCTTCAAAACAATATTTACCTCAAACTATCAACATATTCATCACCGCTGAAATTAATTCTCTGCAGTGTTTTCGAAAATCGCAACTCATCTATATCGATGTTGCATGCGCTCGCTAGCTCGAAATCCTTCCAAATTCCCTCCGAATGTTGATGTAGGAAAAACATCAGCTGCTGCAAAATACTCTCTCATCAAAACACCAGAAATAGCAGCCCACTGCATCAACAACAACATCACCATGTGCTCGTTGGGCAGGTTGATTCACTGCTGTGTGTTCCGCATCATTCACCTGCAGTGGAGTCGCCCGAGTCCGCAGCATCAACCGTCCGCCAAATTCCACCTTCAAATCGATCCAAACGCGCGCGGGTGCACTGCTTGCTTTGCAGAAATTGCAGTGTCAGAAAATTATCGCACCGTTGTAGGGCGGCGGATGCGTGTTGTGATTGAATTTGCATAACAATATCACAAAAATCACCGTGGTGCCGGTGAAGTTCATCAGCGAACTGGCGACCGAACATGGCGTGAAGTTCGTCCGTCAGTGAGCTTCCTTTTGGGATGTCGTCAATTAATCGCCCGGTTTGTTGGTCGAAAAGGTCACCAAGCTTTCAGAAAAGAGTCTCCACACTAGCACGTTAACTCTCCCAACCATCTCTAGCTTGGAAGTGGAGCACCATAGGATATCTGAAGGTTAAAATTCGCGAGTGTATGAGGCGAACTTTGCACACCTATTCCTCCTCATTACATTACCCTTCCCGGCTGTGTGTAAGTGGTTCAAACTTTCTGGGTCGCCGTCAACGCAGCATAAGCCACGAGGCCGACCATCGTCGATACAAGGCAAGAACCGAACCGACCACAAAATTAATGATCTGTCTTGTGGTGTAATAAGGTGTCATTTGCCTTGGCGTTCCCGTTGGACCGGTGTTGATGGAGCGAAAAATACCCCCAAAATGTCATGGCGTCCGGATTGCGCAATGGTATGTTGCGAACCCGGTGCGTTGCCTATGCAAAAGCAGCATGCAGCCGCGTGGCCGATATTGCAGTATTTATGCAAAAATTTGACCGAATTACCACCGACGACGGCAAATACGTGGCTCTGTGCCGGGTGTGTAACCTCCCTCCTTGTGCTGTCCGTTGTGGAAGCAAATGCATCTTAATGCGAACGGGGTATGTACGCAAACGAAGCAGCAGCTGGCCGGTTACATGCTCACGTTTATATCTGGGTCAGCACATTTTTGACCTCGATATAAAATATTTTGAAAGTGAAATGTAGTAGTAAACCATGTTTAAATTTTTAAATTATTCATGCTTTTGAACAAAGGCATTTGGACTACATTTTTACTTCTTCCTCTGTTCTTTATTTTTGTTTGTTTGTTGTTTTTATTTATTATTATTATTCCGCTTTCTTTCTGATTCTTTTTTTTCTTAGCGATATCATGTTTATTTTTTTAAATTATCAATTTTTTTTCACATCTCTTTCCTCTTTCTCTTACAACCTATATTTGAATCGTTGTTTCACTAAGTACAATTATTAGCAACTTAAAGAATGCCTTAAATTTACATATTTATGTATGTTTTCTTGTTTTCTTATATTTATACTACGTTTTTTCAATTCAATTTAATTATTTGAAACAAGAAAGAATTCCACATTTCAAATGTTTTAAATGTAAGATAAGATTGAAAAAAAGATCTTAAAAGTCTCTTAAAACATCCCTTACCAATTCATGCAATTCAAAACCAATTTCATCCACCTCAATCTACGTCGCAGTAACACGAATCGTTCCATCCAATTTCGTTCCGCAGGCAAACCGTTCCAAATAAAGCAAAACGAGCCGAGATTGTAGCTATTTTTCACTTCAATTCCCGTGGTGCCCTTTTTTTTGCTCGCACCGGCGAATCAACATGACCCCAATTCTGCATGAAAGCATCTTTTCTGCGCTTCCCTTTCGTCCCCGGAAAGTCCTTCTCGCCCTAATCTAGTTCGCTAATCATCGATTAATCAGTCTAATTCGACCGGATGGAACGAAGTCGCGAACGGGGGAGGGCGGCCAGCCCGGGCCAGCTTTATGACCCGACGATTCAACCAAATTTTTACGCTTCGTTACAAGGGTCAGGTCGGGTGTTTTTCTTTCATTTTCGTGTTGTATTTTTTTGCTAGCGTTTTCCCATCTGGTACTTGGAATATTGCTCCAGTACACAAATTTGGCAGCTCGTTCGTTTTTTTTTCCTTCATCCCATTGCTTGTCCTGTGTGCTTGTCACGCTCTTCCGTTTCTGAAAAACATTGATTTTCTTCTAGCTTCCGATTAGGATGAGCGCAGCGAAGTGAAGTCCCTGTGGAGACGGAAAGGCAATCTTTTCATCGTTATACTCTGTGTTGTGTTTGCTTTTTCTTGAACCGGAGTAACGAAGAAATGGAAAAAAAACGACCGTGGATTGAATCCTTCCCCCGGGGCAAGACGTCTTTATCGCGTCCAGCGGACGGGGAGTACCGGAGATGGAGGAAAAAAGTCCTTTTTCCCTGGCAAATAAAAAAAGATAGCAAAATCCACTGCAACTCGCCAGTGAAGGATTGCGAGCGGCGAGCGGAACGAAAAACGGGAAGGTCCGAGAAGAAAAAACAGAAGGAAAACTCCCACACGAAACTGTGTTTGGAAAGTTTGGCCATTAAAGGACGCCCGAAGGAGTTGGGCAATTTGTAGCACTCGAACGGAACTCGCGCACTCTCGGGGGCGCTTTTCTTTCGCATGGACGAGACTCAGTTACCACGGTGGTAGTACACGGTGGACGAAACCACTTCATTATTACGCACTTACGAGGTGGGTGGTTGCTTGGGGGAGACGCGGCCTAGGCCTACCACTAATTGGACATCGTCATGGTGTGTTTGTCGACCGGTCAAAGTCCATCACGCACCGGTTACTAATGATTTAATCTCGTCTGGGGAAGGTTGATGCGGGGAGTTGTCTGGCTTGTCGGATTTGTTCTGGTTTATTGCGACATCAAGTTGACGAATCGGGTCATTTTTCGCGGATTGTTTCCATTTCAAGTTAGAATTTCTGGTTTTACAATTCGAGATATTTAGGACAGTGAAAAAAGTCTTTGAAATATATTTTGAAATGATTTCAAGGTTCGAAATATTTCAAATGCAAAAATAATAAAACAAATCCTGCAGCAGAAATAAATTTTTGGGAGTATTATACATCTAATCCAGACGAATATTCACGTCAGTAAAGCTTCAGCGTTTTTTGGAATGGATCAGTCAAACGAAAAGTCTCCCTCGTTGGAATAAACTAGCAACGGAGATCCAAATAAAAAAAACTCAACATCATCGATCAATTACTTTATCTAACGTCGGACGAATCAACTAAAATTTTTTGTTCTCTTCTGTATCCCATTGAGAGAAATTTTGGGAATTTCGTACATTGAAAATGACGAAAGTTTTCCAATCCCGTTTCGTAGTCCGCCCGCCGGGGCGCTCTGTGATTTCAGTGGAAAAGTTGATCTTTTTTGTAAGCTTCACCAGAATTCCTCAAATTCTCCGGATTGAAATTTTGCGAGGTTACGTTTTGTGGATACATAATTTGATCCTTTTTCGCAAGACGTAACATGAGATGAAAACGCACGGCACCGTGTGGCAAACGCGCATTGCGTGGAGAAACAAAAACACAACAGCCCGGTCCGAAAACCGGGGAATATGTCCGCGGTTCCACAAGTCACAGGTGAAAACTCTCACTTTCGTCGCGGGCGTTATCAAAATCGAGAAAGTTTCTCACCACCCCACGGGGACTCCGCCGACCGCGTGAACCGGTTCGTATAAAGGGTTTGGGGGCGGGGGGAGGGTGTTTTGGGGGCTAGTGGCGTGCTCCACGCGTGTTGATCATCCCCGCGATCGTGTCCGTTTTTGGCGATTTCTGGCGAAACGGCATCGTTGGGGCTTCTCTTCGGTGGCTGCTTGGTTGGATGATCGTGCTCCCTTTTGCGATGGTGACGGGTATGTGGATGGGGAGAGACGATGGATGGTGACATTGGGACCCCCGATATCGATCGAACACTCCTCCGGTGATGATGGCGTGGCAGTGAAAGTGAGACCGAAAGTTTATGAAACGATGAGCGAATTTCCATCTTCATTTGAATGTCTTACGAAAGCTCCGAACCGAAGCAAAGGAAAAAAGGTTGTGTGTGAGTTGCATAAGCGGGGTTAGAAGTGGCTATTCAAAACCAGATGGGAAAAAATGTCAACTATTTGTTTTGTTAAATCGTACCATTGGTTAGAGAGAACGAGATTTTTCTGTGATAAAGATATATTTGCATATTAAACTCATTTTATTTTACTCGTCGCGCTTAATTAAATATTATAATTGCTCTTAATTATTTGTTTCAATATTTAATAAAATCCTAGACAATTCTACCTGCCGTTGATATCTAGTCATTAAAGGTCAATTTGATAATGTGCATAAAACAAACATACAAAAATAATCCAAAATCAGATGCATTAATTGGGATAAATATGTTATACATATTCTACTAGTTCGCTGACTGAGTTTAAACGATTAAATATATTTTAAAAAAGTAGTGTAGTAAATCTAAGAATTAGTTTGAACTCACTTTCTTTAAACTATTTATCAAAAGATAAATAGTCGCTTTCCGCTACTGAAGCAAAGTCTTTTTTATTGGAGCTATTCAAAATTTTGACGCTAGTTTTTTATCAATGATTACCAAGGATTGTAAAAAGGCTATTAAAAAATGTATTTAAAAATTTCGTAATTCAAATAAATAAAAATGCGTTCATAATTCGAAAAGCAATCGAGATTTATATTTTGTTAAGTACCAACAACAATTGAAGAGATTTTGATCTCACTCAGGACAACGGAAATATGTTTGAAGCAAAATTATTTATCTCACCTCAAAAGCTATTGTTGAATAACATTTTCTTCACTTAGAAACCACAATCAAAATAACATCTCTTATTGCCACCTACACAAGAAAGCTACCATCATAAGAACCTTCTAACCAAACTTCGGTGCATGATCCGTACAACTTCCCAACCACAAAAATAACCTACCAGCTCGCTCCGATCAGTAAATATGCCACCGGTAGCTTTATTTATTTCGCACCTGCACACCCATCATCCGGTGGCGCCGTTCTTGAAGCGTCGATTCTTCGCGAACACGAAGAACCATCTCTCAACCCATCGTACACCACTAAATTAGTTCCAGGTGCATAATGCAAACTACGCTCCGTGTGTTTCGCCGTTCCCGGAGCATCGATAAACCGTCCAAGCCACGGGTGAAGTGTCTGCCGGTTGTGTGTGTGTGTGTTGATGAAAGTTCAATATGTTTTATGTCTGCCGGCTCCAGCGGGTAACACAACGTTTGCCCCAAGAAGATCCGCCTGCCGCTGATCCAGGAAACATTTCTCGAGCGCGCAAGCGTGCAAGCAATTGTACTTGTGCGTGTTCGAATGTTTCGATTCGCCATCCACACCTTCCACGGGAAATTGAAACACGGTTCACGTGCAACCGCGACCGCGAGCCGTGCGAAAAGCGCATCCTTCGCAGTGGAGGTGCCTTCGGGGAGAACGGAACTCTTTGGAACACGCTTTTTGCGTTCGTTCGGAGAACGTTGATCGAAAGTTCGCACCAGAAGGTAAAGATGCACGGCACAACAGCAGGGCGAAACTCAATTACTTTACCTCAGGCGGAATAATGGTTTATTCGTAGCGTTGGTGTTGTTGAAAATTTTATCATGTTGTTGCTTCTTCTGTAGAACGCAAGGCTAGAGAAAAAACATAAAAGAAATATCGCTTCATGTGTGTTCATTGCATTGACAGTACAAGAACAGCGATACATGCTTCTCGTTAGTGTATTTTATTTCTAATCGCATTTTATTTCGATGCATTTTTCGCCTTCAAGTTACGAGCTGTGTAAAATGTCGCGCGGTGTGTAAAAACCCTCTTTTTACATTCGAAATGTATTCGAAAAACACATGAGAATGAATCTCGCGGTGTGAAAAATCGACCATAAGATGCTATACACCTTTATTCATTCACCGAATTCCGCCTGGTTTGGTTTCCATTCGCAAATCCTTTTTTATATTTTACAATCTCACCCGTTCGATGCGATGTTCGGTACGAGCAGCTGATAATCCTTACCATTGATCTATGGCACACGAAAAATAACCACACGGAAATAATGGAGCCAGCGGGCTGCGTGTGCCCGACTTTTGCATTGGCGCCGCAATCGATGGAATTAGTGGGCTTAAGCTGATTGTGCCGCGGTTAAACTACACAGTCATGCGGATCGATTTCTGCGGATGGATGATAGATTTTCGCTCCCGGTGGAAAACTGCTGCTCAGCTCACGATTTAAACTGCTTTTTAAATCCCGAGCGTTGGTAAATCAAGTTTTAATGTGCGGCGTTTGGGTTTGCATTGTGTTTAAAGTTGAAATAATTTAATGTTTGGTTTAAAATGGCGGTATTTTTTGATTATTTTGTTATTGAGTACATAACTGGTATTAATGTCCAATCAGTGGATTTCATCCCATATTTTATTTTATCCCATAAAATTGTAATAAAATTGTATTCCTTTTACTTTTTTACATAATTGTTTAGTAAAAAGTAAAGACCTGATTTGTTAACAAAATAAAACCATTTTTATTATTTCCCAGCATCTGCAGATACAAGAATTATTTTTTATCAAAAATAAAACATTTGAGATACTTTTATATTTTTCTTGAATGTTTCTATAAAAAAATCTCTTAAAATTTTACTCATTTACAAAATTGAAAGGAAAAATAAATAAATAAAATTAGTAATAATCTTGTTCATAACATAAAATTACTGACTCTACACCACTAAGGAGTATCGAATTTCTTTTTATAGCGATGATTATAGTAGAACACATTTGATTTCATGTTTTACTAACGCCGTCAGACACATATTGTTTGACATTTCTCCTACGATTCCGTCTCAAAAGTTACCAAAGTCGTAACTGTCACTTCCTTTAGTGCCATACAATATAACCCATTCGCGTACGCGCCAATTCAGTGCAGTGCAGCAAATGTACCCCACATAATGCCTTCGTTACAGTATTTGTCCCGCGGAAACATACAAAATTACTCCAAATTGCAAATCATTAGTTCCTCCCCGGCGAGGACGTTTCGCCCTTCGCTATCCCGGCTCGGTGACCTCCATTGTTCGATCCCGCTCCGAGGGAACATCTTCCGCATTTTGCACTCTACTTCCAACCAGGGCAGGCTCATTAATGTTCAAATAAAGCCATAAAGTGCTTGCTGGTGCTGGCGCCCGTCCGCAAACCGTCCGCTTGCCGTGTGGAGTTCGTGGTGCAATAAAAAATTCACCCCGAACCCGTGCCGGGCGCATAAGGAAGACGCTTCCCTTTCGTTCGATTGTGCTAAGGACGGGGAAAGAGGTAGCGAGAGTTTCTTGCCGGCGAACGTTTCTGCGGCAAAAGGGATAAAAGTTTCGCCGTGGAAAGAATCGTGCCTGCTGGTGCTGCATCGAGTGCAACAATGGCCGAAGAAAGCGATGTAGAGCGATGTAAGGCGTGCGAATAAGAGGATGTTAAACATTCCAATTCAATGCTAATATTTCACTTCTCGTTGCGAGTGTGGGCATTGGATGAATATTTTTTTTTATTTTTTTAAAGCAGAGATTTTCTTTTATTACAAAAGAAAGTCCAATAAGGATGTGGAGATACATTTATGATTATTTAAAATTGTTACTGATTACAATTTTTAACTTATTGAAAAAATATTTGATATAAAATGCAAAAAAATCGTATCAATCTTAAATCAAAGCTTTAACATGACGCTATATTAACACAGTTAATCTAAATCTAAAGGAAAGAGGCATACTGGAACAATTCTACTAAATATCAAAGTAATACCCAGAGAACATAGAATAGTGATCTGGTAAATCAAATAAACATGAAGAATGGGCCGTGCCAGTTGCTTACAAGTTCAATACATTCAATACAAAATAATTAAAACTACGTTTTAAAGCATACAATCGAACCAAGACAAATCCGTAGTAATAAATCATTAACTGCATCTCAACCACGATAGAGCATCTCGATCGCGACGGCGGCTGCCCGCATCGTTTACGCGCGAGCTCAAGTAAATTATGGATGGAAATTTAATTAATTAAGCCCGAATGTAATGACTCATCCCTTAATCGGACTCAACCACTCAGCCTCGCACACATTGCTCCGGCGAGAATGTGGTGATGTGAGCATCCAGCCGCCGAAGAGACGTCGTTATATTGAAGCAAAATCGAAACATCATCCTCGAAACCGGCTGCTGGTGGACACTGGCTGCTGTCAAAACGTCAGCCATAGCTAATTCTGTCCGCCCCGCGCGCACCTCCCTGCAATCATGCTTAGGATGATGCATGTTGTGGAACGCACCGTGAGCAGTATCTTCCTATCCCGATCTTGCAACGTGCCCCGGGCTGCCCGCGCTGTCATTATTATCTTCGATCCTGGAAATTAACACCCATAAGACGAGCGGACAGGGCTGTCATTTGTCAAGTGGGGCGAGTGGGAGGAGTTGCGGAGGGGAGTGGGTGATAGTGAGTGTCCAGCTTCTTCCCCTCGTTCGGAGGAGCACGTTGATGGAGCATAATCAATTTAATGGTTCGCTGCGATAAATAAATCATCATCGATAATTAGAAAGCAGTATAGCGTGTTTATCATGATTTGTTGACGTTTGAAGCCAACGCTTGGGCAAACATGTCGCAGATTGGGTGGAGAGTGGGCGTTGGGTTCGGCGAAGGAACGAACTTTCGGGAATGTCTTCGAGTAGGAAATATGGGTCAGTTTGCGGGTAACGTTCTGTTCGGGTCGATTTACTGGAACGACTCACAGCGTTTCTTGCGTTTTGAAACGTCAACATGATGTTTTTATTAGTTTTCACCTACTGATTTCGAGCAGCTTGTTTCGTATCATCCTTGTTTTGCCAAATACTTACTCATACGGAACAGGTTAATGGAAATTCTCTCGGAAATTGTGTAGCGTACTGCCTTAAAACAAATTTAAGAACCATGCACCTTAAAGTATGCAATCGTGTGCATCATTGAAGTAAAATATGCAGTAAATCTTGGAACAAATTGTATTTCTCAGCTTTGTAACGCCCCCAAAAAAACCGCTAAAAGTTATAAAAAGACGTACTTTCCAGTGACAAAGGCTGTAATTAAAACATCCTAAAACGCTCACCCGCTCGCATGAGCACCTTTTTCATTCACTGTTAACGATTACGACCCAATTCTGCAAACTCGCACTCCTTCCCTGTGCGTTACAATGTCGTAAAAAATCTATCCGTTACGAGCTTCGCCCATTTTCGCTGCCCTCCATGCGAAGCTTCCAAATTCATTTGGCCCACTTCATTTGTCAGCTCTAATAATAAATTCATTAAAACATAACAAAAACACTCCCGTGCTCAGTTCGTCCCGGCGGGGGCTGAAGGAGCTTGATGTTTTTCTTCTTACCATGTATCCTTCCGGCTGTTATCCTTGAGATGATCTAACTTTCGAAACAGCTCGCAGCTCGTCAAGCGAATTTACGAGCTCTTTCACCCGGCAACACACCAGGTCCTGGGTGGTGTTACGTTTTCTTTTTCCCTTCCAGTGGAAGATATTCGTGTGTGTGTGTGTGTGTGTCTGGGAGAGAGCGAGAGCGCGTGTGGAAGTAAATTAAAAGCTCGTAAATAGGTTTTTGGCAACGATGTGTCCTGTCGGGTGCATTAAGAAACCGAAAATGACTCTACTCGGAACCGTGTCAGCTGTCGGGGCCAATGGGTAATAAAATGTGACACCACTTCGGGGTTCAGGAAGCAGGCAGGAAGTTCGATGAAATGTTTCAAGCCATATGTCTAAATTGTTTTTGTTTTCGTTTGTACTGTTTTTTTTTCTAGAATGATTCCATCAGATGGCGAAAGTTAGCCATCTTCCAATGAGGCGCTATCCTACCGATCAGCCAGCAGCCGTCAATGTAGATCCGATCAACTTCTATCCACCAGCAAATGCAGCAACGCACCATCGGGTAAGACTTATGAAACATTTCACAGCAAGTCACATATTGACAAAAAAATGCAGACCACCACAAAACGGTGATGAACGTCATAGTCGAATCTGTTGTTCGTTTGTCCATTATATTAATGCAAAAACATTAAGCAAAATGCCCCTTTTTTATTCCAACGTAAAGTAAGGCTAAAAAAATCCCAACCTCAGCAATCTCACATTACCAGCGAGTAAGCAAAATCAAGCGTTGTTAAATAACATACAAAATAAATTTTAAACGACCCAAGCAAAAACACTCATTAAAGTACAAACTGCTCCTATTAGCAGTGTATGTGTGGTAAAAGGTTTTATACAGCTCCCCAACTCCTCGCCCGACACGACACGCAAGGGCTGGCACGAGACACATGATCCGACGGAGGAGGTTAACATAGGATTAACAACCAACAGAGAAAAAAAATCAACAAACGCGAAAAAAATTTATCAAACATGTGCAAACAAACGGACCATCATCAAGCACCAAGCTTAAGCTTAAGGTGCTTTTTCTACCAGTCTAAACAGTGAAAAGTACTGTTGGCGTTGTTCGAATCTTACTCTCTCTGCCTGCACGGGTAAAAAGCGCACCACAACACGGCCTGCAAAAGGTCATAAAAATTATGTACCCCTCCTGGGTGGCATCGGTCTTGCCATGGCGGAAAGTTGTTTGGTTTAACATTTGAATTTATATTGGCAATTGTTCGCGAAATGTCGTACCGAGTCATGCTGTGATTATGCAACGGCAGATTAGGAGGCGATTCTAGTAAAATTTTTTGTTCTTTTGTACAATCATGGGAACTTTGGTAAGCAATTGAATCTATAAATTAAGATAATTGATTTGACATGTATCCTCACGCATTACTTGGCTGACCTTTGGAGCGTAAATCTTTGATCCGATCTAAAGGTTCTCCTTTTTATGGTTCCATGAAAATTAGATTTTGGTAATTGACACGGTGTTTTTAAGTTATTTTAATATAACACTTAGTATTTTCAACATGTCAAATAGAATATTTTTAAGTATTGATGACGCCAGCAATAGAATAAATGAAACAAGCTCGCCTAAATCAACTGTCAGAGTCGGATCATTCAACTACTTAGCCACCAGCTCCCTCTAGCGGCAAACGGAACAAACGCTTTCGAACTCCTCTTTTCGAACGTCCTGTTTTTCTTACACGTTTTACACTGCCGCTTCCCGCAACGTAATCCCAATGCGGAGTGTGCCACACCGGTGCGAGCATAAATCCATTT
Source organism: Anopheles koliensis (assembly GCA_000956275.1). Lineage (NCBI taxonomy): Eukaryota > Metazoa > Arthropoda > Insecta > Diptera > Culicidae > Anopheles > Anopheles koliensis. The sequence continues at coordinate 13,515 of JXXB01002678.1, forward strand.
CCAATTGAATCGCTTTCAAATTTTGTAAAAAAAAGAGTGAGGAAAATGGGTAAAAAAGCCGAAACAAAACATCACCCCACCAGAATCGGAATGCAAATATTTCCCTCCCGTGTGCGCAAAACGGATGCAAAATTGTCCCCAGCAAGGACTTCATTCCGGACGAGGGAATAAATGGCTAGCATTTGAGTAGCATTTCAGCAAACCAACCCGGCTTTACGGCGCGATCGAAAATCTCCCAAGTACAGCCGAGGGTAGTGCTTCGACGGACGTCCTTCGGGCCATTCTTTATCTACGGGCGTGACTGTGTGGCTTGTTTTCACAACCATTTACAGTGACGGTACCGACTTTTACCCCGATGAGAACGATTGTCCTTCGTTGGAATGTACCTTACTGAGCGCGTGTTCCATGCTTCACTTCCGGGACTTGTGTTGTTCGTTTCCGGTTCTATTTTACTCGCATCGGTTTTGTTTGCCGGCACGCTGCTCCTCAAGCCAAACGCGCCGTCGGAGTGGCGATACAGAAAGTATTTTTTTTGCCAAGGACGCCACTGGGGTATGGCTCAGAAAATCTGGTTTCCGGAGCGCGCTAAAAAACAAAAAAAAAGAAAATAAAATGAAATCCTTCTGCTCCCCTAGCAGAACACATTGGGTGTGTCTCGCGTGGGAATTGCACGGCGCTACCTTCCGGTGATTTCTCGCTCCCGCACTTTCCACCTGACGAGAAGTTGTCCGTTTGGGTGTCGGTTATCGTTTCACATTTGCGTTGTTTCAACGCGCCAACCACCCAAACATCTCGGCCTGAAGATCCCGACACAAAACCCTTCGGATGCTCCGGTGAACTGCACTTACGTGAACGAGCAGGGAAACGAAACGGCACAAATCGATCTGATAAACGAAATACCGCGAGGAATTAGTTCACAACTGACGGTGGCAGAATATCTTCTTCACCGGTTCCGGTGTTTCGTTTCGATTTCGGTCGCCCAAAAGAATTTTCCCCGGAGAGGGGACAGATAGGATTGGCTGCTACCTTGGCCGGTAAAAATGTGACATTCATCGACCGCCCGGAAGTTAATACAACTTCGGCGTTCGGTTCGGTTTCCCCGTCCGTATGTAAAAGTGTGACCGTGGCCGCGAGTGTATGTGTGTCTGATTGGCGGCAGAACAAAAGGATAAAGCGGCGGGAAATGATTGATCGTATCGTGTCTTATCGGGGGTGGAAAAGTTTCAGTGTTTCCGTACTGTTTCGGGCACATGTTCCGCGTCTCATGGCGTGCTCGTGTTGGCGCACGGTGAAATGGTTGCAATGAAAGGGAAATGGCTAGATAACGGCAGGGGTTGGCCTCATTTCGTTTCGAGAACGGCAAGACAAAAGTTACGGCCGAAGTAGGTTATTGGAACTTTCGCGGAATGTCGTTCTATAATATTTTTTGTCAATTAGACAGCCACAAACGGTTGTGCTTTGTTTCAAATGGGTACAAGTTCACCTTGTATCATTATCTGATTAGAAATTGTGTAAAAAATAAATCGATCTTTTCAGTGTTTGTTTTATTTTAAATAACAGTTGACATTTGAGTACAACTTCGGTAAAAAACAAACTGTTATATGAGATATGTGCTTCATGTTCGTGCTGTGAGTAAAACTTCAAGGTAGTTTAGGTTTTTTTTAATTCAGAAAACCACATAATTTCCCAACAAGTATATTTGACGAATGGTTAATGATCCG
>JXXB01002680.1:0-13375 GCA_000956275.1 Anopheles koliensis
TAGCCTCTGAACCGGCCAGTCCACTCTTCCGTCCTCCTCCTTCTCCTTCTGTTGATCAACAGCTTAGAATTATTTAGCTAATCGATGTCGTGATACTATTTGTGATGAAGAGTGCGCTGCGCGTGGTGTGTTTCGGGCGGTTGCTGGTGGTAGCCGTCTGGGTAAGGGATGTGTGTGTGTGTTTGGGAGTGTTGTGATTATACAACGGGGAGTGTACATTGTTAAAGGTGGCAGAGGAAACACATGAAAACGAGATCCGGGCTATACGTCTCTAGTTGTGACGATGCCAAAACATGGATGACCAGGCGCATGCAGGCGGTCGCATTGAATCCGATACATGCCGAAGTACAAACCTTAGCTCTACTGCTGTTGTTGGTAGGGACCCCCTTTTTTTCCTTTCCTGTAAACTTGATCAGGCTGAACATAAATTTTAACTAGTGCATTATTCGGGCAGTTGTTCGAATTTGTATGTCCGTCGTTTGCTGAAGTTAATGAAGAAATGCTTGTAAAATGTTTAAGTGTATGTATATTTTTTCATCCCGCTCCATTCAATCAACTGAGACGAACGCTAGTCATAGTTTTGTAATTTCGTGTCCCGTTGATTTGCGTGCGGGGTGAGGTCTAGTATCCGGTAAATACTAGTACTTGACGGGATGCGTTATAAGACGGAACAGTTCCGCTTAAACTTCAATCGTTTTATTGAGAACAAACTTTCCGATGTTTGTACATGACCTACACGTAAACCTATCCCAGTTAATCGGGGTTATTAGCAAATCAATCAGCACTTAGTGAGAAACTTGCGTGGAATCTTGCGAACAAAGTGGTTGCAAACCACTAGTAAAGCAATTTGTATTAAAGGTTGGGGGAACGCAATCTGCTTCAATGTATCATAATCATTTTGTTATATAGAATAATTCTCGCAAGGGATATCTTTTATCTGCTTATGGGAGAAGGTTCTATCTCGCTAGACTTCATCATGGAAACCTTTTTGGACGGAATCTGTTTATTTATTTCTTCGTATCTTCCATCGTATGTAGCCAGAAAGGTGTTCTCCCCATCGTTTTCAAATGCTCCAGTTGCTATTTAGTGCATTATAAAATATTAATACAAACACAAATCATAGCTCTGCCCCAACTCACACACACACGCCACTACCGCTAACCATAAACTTGAACGCCCAGTAAAATCAATCTACTAAGAAGCAAAACAACCTATTCAATAAAAAAAATCTAAATATAAACAGTTACATGAACATATAGCACACAACACTAGACGAAGCGCAAGAAGCAATGGTGAGGAAAAGAAAAGAATGACAAAAAAAAACATTTAAAAAGTAAAACCCAAGAATCGAGCTGTACATTTTATGCGCGTATCTTAAGATTTCTAAGCCGTAACTAAAACTATGACTAGAATTTTAAACGAAACAAATACAAACACCATAAGTGGTAAGGGAAAACGATGAAAAAAAAATGCATGCGGCAGAAACGACTGGAACCGGGACCGGGACTACAGAATAGAAACTACAGCAGAGCAAAGTTGCCTGAGTCGCCGCACACTTGTGCACCACAGTGTGCGGGTTGTAGCTGGAACATATTGTAAAAAATAATCTTATAAAGCAAACAAAACTGGATGTGCAACACAAAACACTATTCGCGATAGGCACAGGGGCGTTGGGTTGCGAGGTGAAAAAGTAGGGAGTAGCAGCAATCCCAGTTAAAAGCCGTTGATTTTAGTCGATTAACAAAAGAACGAACAGAGGTAAGCTATACTCTTAGCAAAGGAGAAAAGGCCACAAACCAACCGATAAATAAAGGAAATGTGGATGAACGGAATGGAGCGAATATAATCGAAGCGAAAAACTCAAGCGTGGTGCGCGTTTTGTCGGAGGTTCTCGGAAAGAAAGTAGCTCTCTTTCACTTTCTACCGCCCTCTCCCCCATCCCACAACACAACGACGATCGGATCGGAGGACCTGTGTTGCTGTGAGTCAGGTGTGTACGTGTGCGTGTTTGTTTGTCTGTGTGCCGTGTGTCCGTTGTGGCTGTCGAGTGTCGAATGATCTAGCAAAAATGTTCTAACTGTTATGAGTTGTATTATTTAAGTAAATAAAATTTTCCCTCACGTGCGGAGGATGTTTGAGGGGGAAAGAGGATAGGATAGCTCTAGGTTAGTGTAGTGAGAAGTGGATGGAATGCGCTTTTTGTGACAGTTTAGCATGCGTCGCATGGATTCTAAAAGTAAAGTGCTTATGCGAGTCAATCAAAGCTAAATGTAAACAGTAAACAGTGCACGTATATACAGTTAAAAACCAGAACCACATTCAGCAGCTACTAGACGAACACAATATTCACTCAATAATACTGCTTTACAATGCTGATAATCGTGAATTTACAACAGAAAATGAAGGCGATGCAGAAGGGGGGCCCATCTTGAATCAATAGTCACAATCTCTGAGAAGATATCAATTGAACAGAGCGATGTAACAGATACAGATACTAAATACCACTACTACAACTACTACTTCCTCTACTATATTTACTGTTACTACCGATATATGACAAACTCGACTACCGGATTAACAGCAACACCATAATAGAAAGCAGGTTCCATTTGCTGCTGCCTGCTGTTCAGAAACAGTTGTCACTACTATTACCACTATCAAATAACAATACTATTGCTTCAATTATGCACAATCGCATCGCCTGCAAAGCAACACTTTGCTGCAATATTCACCTAACAAACTACAGAACAAACAGCAAACTACAGTCACTACAAGCTGCATCTCCATATTCGCAAGCCGGAGGAGATCAGTATAACACGCAATTTTCCTCACAATGAAACAATAACTGCAAATAAAATGTTTAAGGCACGCGCTCTTACTAAAGAATATGAATAGCAGGGCGCAATTCATGCTGCACAGACAACACACACACACATACACTGCGACGGACGGCGCTCATCATTTTGTGAGAGAGAACGACACATTCTTTCACTGCCCAATCGAATAGATCGTTAGTAAATGACTGAAGAAACATTTTACAGTGCTGATTGTATACTGTGAAGGCTTACGTTTGACTATGCGAGCCCGAAAGCATGCAATCCGTTCAAGCTGATGGACTTCATTGGTGATTTATTAGCTATTAGTTGGGGTAACTGGTAAGCCGGATGTGTTATGTACTCGATTTCGGTTGTGTTTATGAGTGTTTCATACATTTGAGACGATTTCTCCATTTCTCCGATTCTCTAGTTCAACCTTAACACAAACAGAATTGTATAAGTTTTACATGATGTCGTCGGTGATGTCGGTTTGGTTTACGTTAGATACTCATATGACTGTATATGACCGCCTTAGCAATCAAATGTGATTGACAGAGTTTGCTATCCAAAAGAAGCTAATGGTATGTTTCTTGCTGGATTGTGAAAGCTACCACATATTTCGTGCATTTTGATGCAACCCTCTGAACACCGCCAAATTCGAGTACATACGATATTGCGGATCACTTCATTTACCATTTAATTTTTAACTGTGTGTCAGCGGTACGACAGCATAGCTACTACTTCTACGAATTAGCTAAGTAAAAAGCGCGTACTATTAATGTGAAATCGCTCTCCCCGATACCGTGTAACTACATTTTTACGTATTAAGCAACTGCAAAGCAAAATGTGTACACGAAAAACTGCACCAGGAATCCCACTACTACAACTACTACTATAACTACCAACTACTACTATTACTACTACCACTACTACTACTACTTGGCTGGGAATGTGTAATCTTTCTAATAGTTCGAATGGATCGTGAGAGCAGGAAACGAGAATATAGGATGGATTTTAAAGCTATTATTAGTATGATTAATATTATGATTACAGATTATAATTTTAACCACTGAAACTGTATAGTGTTTCAAACGAGGTGACACGAGTGAGGAATGGCGTGACATAATGGATCGAGCGTTCCAGGAGTTGATAGGAAAATTTGTAAAACAAATAAAGGTACGTCCGTAACACTAGTGTGCGCCCAAATGAAGGCAATGCATTACATTCACCATATTACTATTAATAATGGCGGCGGTATGAGTATGTGTGTGTGGTGGTGCTACCTTTTTTCTTACTGTTTCTTAAGACGAGAGAGTCGCCCACACATTTGTGGAAGGAACTGATTTCGAAATGAAGGGACAAAGAAGAAAGAGATATGAGAAATATATTTATTATGGATTTTGTTTTTATTATTATTATTATTATTTTAACGATAACAATAATTGATGCGTTTTTTTAGACAAATGAGTGGTGAGTGTTAGTAACCCGAATGCGAGTGAGAATAGGAAGAAGGCACAGAGGCACAGGTGCAGCGTGTGGTTGGGAAGGTGGGAGAAGGCATAATGTTTTCCCAGCTCCACAAAATGGAATAGAGAATTGTCGTCTAATGTGAAACAAACGCACACACAAGCACGTACTAGCAAAGTGGTGGAACTGGATTTGGCCAGACGGGGGGCGTGGGAATATCTAGGTAACTAGGAAAAATGGAGCAACACAACTATGGGAAGGATGGAAGGAACGTATAACAAATTTGTGATAAATATTTATTTAACTGAAAGATTAGGGTTTGACGACGATGGTCGAGTGTTGGTGGTGTAGTAAGCAAATACCAGCCAGTCAGTGGTAAAAGCAAATCAAACCCTTCGGTCCCTGCAGTCAGACACAATATCTTACACATGCGCTCGCTTACCGAGCTGGAAGTGGGTTTTGAAATGTTTCTCTTGAGCTTGGGTTGGACTAAACTTCCGATTAAACGACGGTACGACGCAATCGATGGATCGAGCCTGCTGCTGGTAAGCTTCATTAAGCAGCAATGAGATAAACTGATAAAAAATGCTTTTCTAAGGTGTTTTAAGATGCAGATTGCATACTTACTGGCAAGGTGGGGAAAGTTTGCACTAAAAGGATTTACCCAAGCCCAATAGGAAACCAATGTATGGAAGCCTGTTCAATGCTCTTCTTTGTCATACTCAACTGTTTCGTTACGCGGATGGCACGAATTCTGTTCCGAAAAGTATCCAATCTACATCACAAAACGCTTTAGAAATGCTTCACTTGATAGTTGCATTTAGGAACATTTTGTAGAACAAACACTCCAATCAATCAATCAGCCACACAATCAATCAATCTTAATCGCCACCACAAACACAAGCAACACACACACACGCACACACCAACAGTAACATATTTAACCCTAGCAAGAAGAAAGCACCGAATGCAGTGTAGGAACAGAAAGGAACATGAAACCGAAATGTGATAATCGAGCGGAATGGTTGTCGAACGCGGCGATGGGAAAACATGGCGTCGTGCGTGCGTATGATCCTCACAGCGAGTGTGTGTGCGTGTGTGTGAGTGCTCTAAATAAGGCTGCCCTAATTCTCCCACAATTTGGGACGAGATGGTTCGTGTCTTGGGAAAGCGCTGGTGTTCATTAATTGCTTAAGGTGAGCGCAGAAAAAAACAGGTGGATGAGGAAAGAGGAAACGAGTCGCTAGCGAATCAAACGTCGTCAGGTCCGGTGTGACCATAGTAGTGCGTTGTGATGTGACCAGTTTATCGGTAGCAAAGCAAAGATGGAAACGATCTATAAAAAAAAGGCAAAGTGCAGAGGAAGAGTGTGAAATATTATGTCTGTTTTTGTACGTGTGTGTGTGCATGTGTTTGTGTGTGTGACTGTAAATGTGCAACGTCCGGGAAAAAGCCCAGGACGTCGCAAAGGTGATGTTTAAATTTATCCTAATCGAATCGTTGTTTTTGATAGAGTAGACTAAATAATGAATAAAATTCGTGTTTTGTGAGCCGAGCAAATGCAAATCGCGTAAAACGCTGTGTAAGGAATCGAAAGTGAACGAAAAACAAAAAGAGAAAGAGAGAAAGAGAGAGATAGAATAGAGTAAAACTATATCCAACAACAAAAACCAACAGCACATTGGCATACGAAGACGGGAAAGAGGACGAGATTGCAACAACAAAAAATGAACCAAAAATATGCGACATAAACGCGCAGCGAGTTTCGAGAGGGACAAAGAAAAGCGACGGAGCGAAAAAAAAGTGAGCTCTTATAAATATAAATATGAAATGAAACAAAACCCACACATACATATTAAGCTCGAACATAAACTAAAGGAGAGAAAATAGACAGCAACAACTTGTAACATGTGTAACGAAAACGTTACACCCATCGCCGAGTGTATCCGCGTTTAGTTTTAATTGTACCCTTAAACAACGTCCTGATTTCGGTGGCCTGCATTGATTTCCACATGGCTTTCTTCGTAAATAAAAAAGTATAAAAGTCGAAGCAGAACAGAAATGTCACACAACAGCACAGGCCAGTATCACAGATAATGTAGTTTAATAGTAAAAAGTACGAACAACTCTCAAATTTAGTGTCAAATGAAACAATAGCTGCAGACGAAAAAACAAAACACAGTACAGATGATATCGATCCTGTAATTAAGGACGCAGGAATAAACGAAGCCATTAAAACAGATTATGGAGAAACAAGAAACGATCAACTTCAGTGCGCCAAATAATGCATAAATGACATAAGATATGGCCTTTTACGAAAAACAAACCGCTTTCTGTTCAGTACGATGTAAAAAAACCCGCGTCCCAAACAACATGTGTTCATATCTCCTACTGCGGTACGCTTTGAGGGTTTTAACAAAATGTCTTCATACACAGTAGCGCCTGTATCTGTTCTGCCACCACTTCCGCTTCCTTTCTGTATAGGATAATAGACAGAAACAGCAAAACCAACACCGTAGGGGATACAATTAAATATAATATATCAAAAGCAGTGTGACGGTGGTAATCTCCCCCACTCACCCGGTAACTTAAACAAGCAAGAAATGGCGTTTCTTCCATTGCGAATAGTTCCGCATGATGATAATCATTGGTCAAGAAAGGCGTCGTCAGTGTGTGCGCGTGTGTAAATAGTGTAAAAAGTATCACGAAACGCGGAGTAGGTACCGAACCGCCGGCGGGGATGTCAATGAACAAGAAGATGGAAGTGGTGGAACATTTTAAATAAATAAGCCTGGCACCGGCATTTCTCTTCGAACGCAAGGACCGAACGTTACGTTACGATGTCAGATGCGGCCATATGTTCCCACCAATGAAGTGGTGTGGTGCGCGCGCGCCTTTTCCACTTTGTTGACAACCAACTCAAAAATAAAAAAACTCCTCTTTGCGATCGGTTTCCTTTACTCTCTCTCTCTCTGCAAACCACAAAGCACGACGAATCGACGCATCCACCAAAAGGACAGGATATGGTTGCAAGTAGTGATGAGCTCCCGGTGAAAATATAGTTAGGGAATGTGTTTTATGAGTGTTCTGTACCAAGACCCAAACGCGAGTGCGACACGGCACGGAGAATAGAAGGAATGGAGCTAATACGCGCCACGAGCCAGGAGTAAGCAAAGCGCAACGCAATGCGTAAAAAAATCAAACAAATCATATTTATTATGTAGCCATCGCGGTGGTCGCACGTATCGCGAGTCAAACGACTAATAGTGTGCATATTAGAGTGTGCGCACAACCGTGTACGGATGAAATATATATATATATTGAATATATTACTATTATTCGTACGAGTAATAATAATAATAGTACTATTGATAATAATGATTAAAAGTAATATTAATAATTATAATAACAACAATATTGATAATGGTAATGATAATAATGGAAAAGAAGTAACTAAATAATTTAAAGAGAAAATAATAAATAATGAAATTAACATTCCCCAATGTTGTCTTGTTTGGTTATCGCTGGGAAACATATGAACATGTGTTGGGAGGGACAAAAGAATGCGATATATCACTCACCTAATCGAACTCGGTAGGTTTCATAAGATTAAGTTTCCTATAAGAACATTAGTTTATTTTTTCTTTTCGGGCGCCTCAAAATTGCAATTTAAATTAACGTTTAATGGGCTCATCTACAAGCTCGTCTTACTGATTTGGTTGTATAAAAATATATTGCAATACAATGGGAAATCAAAAAAGATTGCTTTCTACCTGCAAACATCTTCTATTGATACTTAAACGATAAACGTTGCTTCTTTGGAAAATTTTATTCGTACCAAACCAATCGTTCACTTTATTCCAATGAAATGGTCACGGGTAGTAGATAAAACCGTTGTCCCTTTGGCCTTTCCTGCGAGGATTCGGTTGATAATTGCTGCGCGACATAATATAACGAACCGAAAACCCCTTTCACTCGGTTTCGCTGCAATCATCGGCAGCAGAAGTGGTTGTAGATATCGTTTCTGACCGATCTCGCGCAACGGTTTCGCCAAGCATCGTTGCGGGCTTGGTATAATCCTTAAATTGCACTACACAAATCTGGCTGTTTACGAGCGTCACCTCGAGAAAGCCGAACACGGTTCGGGAGCGAAGTAGAAGCGACGAAAGCCTTTAACCTTTCATCGTCTGCCGCACGAATTAGCGCCATGATCTTCAGACACATAGAACACGCACCACGACGGATCGAAGGGTGTGTCGGGGCGTGCCGAGGCATGGTATCTTAATTAAACTGATAACTTTTTCATTTAAAAGTTTAACTTTATGGTGCCAAGCGCACGCGACAGGAAGCTCAACTCGAACTTTGAGCTTTACCACTTTCCTCTGGCGATAGCTTGTCGAGAGTGGTGGAACCAAGCTCTCCATGGCAGAAGCCGACACCGACGTTTGGTTTGAGATTAAAATCAACACTCAAACGGTTCGTGCTATGTTTTATGATTTTATTTCTGCTGCATTTGCAGACAACCGAACACACAACCGAACGATCGAACAACATTGTCTCGTGCGAGTGGAATGAAAATTGATTTCCGTTTTAGTTTTCGTACCTTGATTACTTTCCTCCACATTCGTCATTTATCATGCGATCGATCGCTTTTTCGCTGTGATATAATTACAATTATTACTCTGACCAACGGTGGCGGTGGCGGTGGTGGCTTGTTAATATTTAATTTGCATAAAATTTACACTTTGTGCAAATGTGTACTGGACTTTTTTGTTTTAGTTCGTTTGCTGGCACTTATGTTCGGATGGGGTTATTATTCAATCATTTTTTCCCTCGTTTGCAATGCACGGTGCAGGCGAACGAGTTTTGATGTTTAATTGCTGCTGCATGCGAGATTAAAGCACATAAATTGTGGTGAACGAAAGTGCGGAATGAAGTATGATGGATTTATGCCAGTGGCATATACTGCAACATTGTAGGAAGGATTGAAACATATCTGGGAAATCGTCAAATATGCTGTAAATACCATGGAAATTGTCGTTATAACATTAGAGACGAATTTTAAGAGGTAGATTCTCATTTATGGGTAATTTTTTTTCCTCTACTCTACTGCTTTAAAACCACTTAAAGCTGTCACCTATTTTTAGGAATCATATCTCAATCTCCACCGAACAAGTCATCGACCCTTGTCGCAGCAACTTACCATTAATATCATATAGACAGATGAAAGTCGAATATTTCACACTTGCAAACCCCTTTTTTCCGGTCAGACGGACACCCAGACGCCAGACACCGGATCCTCGGTTCGGTTGTTAATTCAATTTCTGAAAATCACTGAAATACTATCATCATCATAATTGCATTCTACTGCACATGTTGAGTTTCTGACTCTGATTTAGATTGTAAATTGAATTGATAATTGCATTGAGGTCTCATCTGGGCCTCATCCCGACCGTTCGACGCCTGTAGCCCACACATCGTTCCTCATCTCATCCGCGCACTCTCTTCTCTTATCTTCCTGTCCACGACAACACTATTCCTATCTTGGTTGTGCGTCGTAACCGTACTCATGTGCTGTCGATGTTGCAGTAGCTCTTTGCATAGCACGAAAGGGCGACATTGTCATTTCTAGGAAATCATGGACTTGTTGGTTCAGTGTTGTTATGCATATGAATTGGAACCATTCAGCTGGAAGCCCAAAAGTAATAACATTCCTTCAACGATGCATTTGGAGTCGTAGTTTAGTGTTTGGTTTAAAAAAACAATAAATTACAGTAAAAGCGGTTAAAATAAACGCTTGGCTGAAGCGTTTGTGCCAACCTCTATTGATCATTAGTTTGCATAACTTCAGGCGCATAGGCATGCTATGGTGAATTGGAAAAAATCATGCTTTGATATTTGTATCCCACGATAGCAATATTTGTTAGTGTATTTTATATTGCAACAATAATACATTTTGAAAGCAAGGTTAAATAAATTAATTTTGCTGAATTTCATATCTTTCTTTGCTGAACGCTCATTTCTGTGTCACTACATTGTCTTTGTAAGTTGGAGCGATGCACACTCGTGTCTAGTACATCCGTGCCACCTGCAGTAGCACGTGGGTAGAGGTTATAATTACTTACCTACGAGTACAGCTTAACTTGGTGCCAACCCCGTGACCAAAGGATGGGAACAATGGAAAATACCAGCAGTAACAGATTGGAGCCCATTAGTGGTCTCGCGTGGGAATTTCAATTATGCTTCTACCGTGCTGGTAGCACAAACTTTATTGCACCCACTCGAAGCACGGGGAATAGAAATATTTGGTTAGAATTTCAGCGATCTTCCGTATTATTTGTAATGAATGCTTTGTTGCAAGCAAATCTAATTTTGTGCTTTAGTTAAACTAGTTTTAGATGTAACAGAAATAATTACTTACCAAACAAGCTTTTCCATCCAATAAACTGAAAGGACAAATCTAAAAGTAGCTGATGGTAGCATTCGTGTGCGATGTGAAACCAAAAAAGAAACGAAATGATAATGTTGGCAAATAAAGTTAGGTCCATCCGGTCAACCGTAGCGATAGCGAGTTCAACACGTATCAAACTGGACATCTTCTCAACATCGTACATGTGCCCGGATTTGCCGACGAAGCGTCGACTGCTAAATGATGTCCTCAAATTTACAGCTAATGGTGGCCCAGGTTGAACTTTCGGTCGTTTGCACAAAAAGTTTCCCATCTACGAAGGCTGTGCATATCCCAGTTGCCGGTAAAGTAAGTGGCGACGATGGGTGTTTATAGTCGCGAGTTAAAGAATCGGTACAGTGGTGTGAGGTTTAATGATAATGCCACTTCTTTCTTGCTTGCTTTTGCCGCTTTGCTTCGCAATATCTGATGATACAAAAATGTCGTGATACGACGAGCTGGGAAGGATTTCACGGGTTAACATCCTGCCCGTCGCTCCGTTTTTCGTTGGCGTCCACAGTATACTATTAATGTGATCTGCAGCAATGTCCACGGCACGCCGGTACCCATAAAGATAAAGCTATCTGCTATCTGTTGGCTGGCTGGTTGGCTGTCTGGCACGGTGGCCAGATTGCACATTCCAGGGCCAGTGTCGCTGCGTGTAGTCGCAGCCGTTAAAGGAATTTTATGCTTCGCAGATGAAAGTGCAAATTAACGACACTTTGGCAATGGTTTTGGGCTCGCGTACACGTGGCCCAACGATCGACCAACGTGAGTTAGGAAAGGTATGAAAGAAAATTGGCTGATTTGAGGACATTTTTATTTCCGCGCAACGTGTACCTTTCTGCAACGGAGAAAAAGTTTTAAAACTAGCATTTGAGCAAGGTTAGCTTCGTGGCTTAATTGAATATTCTAACTTTGCTTAGCTGAGAGACTTTTAACTAGGAAATGTAGCTGACTTTTTAATCCGAATGGAGGCGCATGGTGCTTTTAACAATCCAATGTTTTAAATGAAAGACGAAAACAAATCCTGTTTTTCAATTTTTATTTTTTAATTTTTGTCATTAGCAGAGTCATCTGGTTGTAGATTTAATAGTTTGAAATTCATTGTTCATATTATAGTGCGACTGTTAAGAATTCCACTTTGCTATCGCTACTTCAAGTGCAATTCTCGAAGCATCTACCGAAGGCAATTTTAATATTTCAAATCCACAAAACGTGCCACCGATCGCAAATGTGCACTCACATTGAATTATCGAGCTTAATCGGATTACCTTCAAATCCATCACCATCGCCATCAATGGTACTGGCTGGCGGCTACTCAACTGCAAATGGAACTGGCATTAGCTGCCGATTTTCCACCGCCAGTTCGAATCATTTCATTATCTACCTCGAATGACCATCGCTCACCGTATCGTTCGCTACGTCGCCGTTCGCTGCTTAATGGTCAAGCGGGTTGTTTTTTCCCTCCACCAATGTTCTCTTCCTGCCCCTTACAGTTGGCTGAAGTTAAAACACAAATAAAATGAGCTGTAAGTGCACCCGCGCTACACGGAATGCTACGGAAATCGTCAGCCCAGACATCGACGAGTGGCAATGGAAGTGCCAATGTTAAAAAAAGAAAAATGAAAAACAACACCAAAAAGGCACCGAAAACTTTTCCACTTTTCCACGGCACTCCCGGGTAAGTTAATCAAAAACTTTTTCAATTGCACTAAACGATATCATGTCCGGCTTGAGTTGAGCGAAATTGTAAACAACATCGTGCGTCGAAGCTCCTGCCGAAGCTCGGGTGCTGCGAATAATTCGGGCACGGGCAGAACCAAGAGCACAAGAAATCCGTCTAACGACTTCAAAAATTCCCTCCACTCCCTGGTGAGGTGCTCGAAAACGAGGACGCAAAAACACAAGGACGACAAAAAAAAACAAACAAACCTTGCTCGATAAAAACAACAAACAGTGTTACTGTCGGAGTGGAATAGTGTCCTAAAAGGCTGCTGGCCAGCGGACACGCGGTGAAAGTGAAAGGTGAATTCTCAAAGGATGACCGGGCGAAAATGATCACCTGTCTGACCCTGGTGGGCTGCGGCCATCTGCCCCATGTCCGACGCCTCCACCGACAACTTCGTGAAGTGACACGTGTGAATCGTCCATTTCGTTCGCTAACATTGGCCTGGGGAATTGGTCTGGCGCATGTTGGCGTTAGTTTGTGTGTGTTTGTATGGGAGAGACAGAGAGAGAGAGAGAACCAGACAGCTCTCGAACCGGTGCGAAGAGGTTGTATTTTCTGAGACGTTATTCTAGTTTAAGGACGTGTGTCCCGTCCGTAAATTCCCCGAAGGCTATCATCGTCGAGACAACGGTAAGGAATTAAGATTGTGTGCGCACCACGAAGGGACACAAATACATCAAACGTGAGCGGAAACGGCACACGGGCTCTGCGGGCCCGTGGAGGATAGCGACCGGTCGACCGAACGACATCGGAAAACCGCACCTGAGCCAAAATAAGCCAAGCGGAGGAAGACAAAAAATAAAGGAACGTCCTGAAAATGATGAAAATTTATTTCCTGCTCTCGGTTTTCTTGGGCGTTCAGCTGGTTTGGTGGTGTGAGGACAGTGTTGTTGGTACAATTTGCCGATAGAA
>JXXB01002702.1:0-13043 GCA_000956275.1 Anopheles koliensis
CTCCTGTAAATTGGCCTTATCTCGGGCCTCCTCGGTTAGTTTGTTAAATTTATTTATCCAAATTTATCCGAAATTATCCGAAATCCAAAATGGGGACTAGCCGCTATCCACTCAAAACTAGTTGAAAATTACCGATTGTTTTCGAAAATCGAAATTTACTCCCGATTGAGATTCCTTTTCCAACTGGGACACATTGAAAAAACAATGAAGGCTAGATGACCGGTAGCGATTTCGTTCATGCCAACTTTGAAAGTTGTTTATTGTTGGTTTTACCTGATGTTGCTTTTATTCATTTACTCTTCGAAAACAAAAGAATCTTTGACAGAGGTAACGAGCAGCTCTGCTGCGCAGCTGGATTATATTTATAATAGCTCAACTAAGTTGATTAAAAGAAATGAAGTACAATATGTTAAAAGATTCGGAGCATCATAAGCGGAAATAATATATACAGTAGCCATACGTCACGCTGTATAAGATTTTAAAATTTCGAACGATTTAAAGTACGTGTTTCATTTGTCACATTCTTTATTAACGGCTAAATGCTGCCAATTCCGGAATCGCTAGTGAGCACAGCAAGAAAATTGTGTTGATAGTAACGCTCAGCTTCACATTCTGTTTTTTTCGTCGTCGTTGTCCAAAAGCTGCTGCTGAGTAGTGATAACGAGAAGTGAAACAAAGCATTTACAACACGTACTGACAGTGGTCTGCTAGGCAGTAAGTGTTATCTTCATTGTATGCAAAACCCCAACTTGGTGCAAACGACAAGGGATTACCGGGAATTGCCCGTGCGCACGGCTTGTGCATTCCCGACTGCAGCCCGTGGTGACCCAGGCTTCCAAGGTGTGTGCGTGTGCAGTTCGTGGTCAAGGCTCAAATGTTGCACTGGGATGTTTGTGTTTCTGGACGTGCGGTACGATAAACGTGATTTATTGCCAACAATTTAGCAGCGGAGCTGTCCCTCATCCTTCATACCCCAGCGAACGATGAGTCTCGAAACCATGAGCGATCTGAGAAAAAAATACAAAAACTGGAGATCATACGTTAAGGTAAGCAACAGTAACAACTGCATATTCCTCCCACTTTCGATTGGCACACAGCACACTCGTAGCCGGCAGGGTGGTCAACGATCCGCAAACTCCACGGGGCAAACGCCGCCAGCCAACCGACCACGGAATCGTGATGTTATGAAATTGTTTTGTACATTTGGTAACAACGGGCACAGCTGGCGCCGGTGATCGACCGATCGACAAGGGTTATGTGAAATACACCTTCCAATGCAAACGTGGTTTTACCCACGGTGATTTTCCAAAACATCCCCCTCTTGAAGGGATGTGTTTTGCCAGCATGAATCATGCGATCATTCGCATGATCTTACACGGTTCTGATTTCCACCTGCTCTGCGTCAGTGTTCCCTCCCCGTTTTGGCAGTTCTCTTGATTGATGCCGAACGAAACTAGGAAATCGGGTTAATCCTATTCGGCTTTTTTACGCGATTAGCTACGCATTGATGGTTTTCGCGTTCGCTGCAGCCGATTGCAAGATGTATGAGGCAATGATTTTGAATGAGATGTTCAAAAACCCTCCAATTGTGTGGTGGATTTTGGGGTGGCCTTTGCATAAACGATGCATGGGATCCAATCGCACAAGGTCACCGCCACCGGGTGGATGGTAATTGCGTTAGCGACGAAAGTTTCCGTTCTGTTGTGCGGTTCGTGGCGATCGTAGGCAACAGCTGCGGCGAACGGGAAGTGCGAAGGCGGTAGATGCGTGTGATAGTGGCGTTATCGCTATTTTACCGACGCTACGCATTAATTATCTGCCCGCTTCGTAACAACAGTCGTTCCATCCATCAGCGCCAACAATTCGCCAGGAACATTGACGCTGCCCGTTTGTGATGTGGTACGAAAGCGAAAGCTCAACAATTGCTGCGCCTTCGATCGTGTCCGTACAATTGACTATAGAGGGCACGTAATCTTTAACCTTTTTTTTCAAATTAGTTATTTTTAAAGGGTCATTTGTATTTGCTAATTACTTTGCTTTGAAATTTTCGTTGGTAACTTTGATGTGAAGGCTTTTATCAGTGTTAAAAGTATTGCCCCACTTTCCTATATTTTCCTATCGCAAAACAATACCATCATCATCTGCAATAGATACTTATCGTTCCATAGATCGCGAACGTGGAGAGCCGCCTTTGTTTTTATTCGCTATCTCAATGTTGTTAATCGCATTCTACAATCTCGTTTAGACTTGAGCATTCAATTCTTCAACTAACGGGTACATGTTTTGTTTCGGTCTTTTCGGCTGCTAAGAAAAGGTATCTTGATTCTCTTTATTTCTCCCTTCCCCTCAGTGGTGTGAAATGCATTTTCATCGACGTAAACCTACTGTCAAATTCCCATGAAAAAAAACGTAAAGGAAGGAGAAAGTACTACGAGCAATAGGGTGCTATTTTCGTTTTTACTCCTGAAAGCTATTTCGCGCACGGAAATCGGTCCATCGTAAGAAAAATGGCTTTCGATCTTTGCGCCTATCTCGTCGGTTAGAATGAGCCATCGTGGATGATTGGTGCAAACAAATTTCCAAAAGTACGTTGGCCGTGGCGAATGTCGCGTAGGAAAGCTGCATCTGGTAGTTTGCTTGGCCCTCCCTGCGAAAGTTTACTTACACCAGACTTTGCACGTCACAACAATTTATTTCGCGAGCCCTAAATATTGCTGATGTGCTTCTAATTCTGTGCCCCATTTCTGTGTGTGTGTGCTTGGATCTGGTGGCAGTTTGTAAAGCTGGTTTCAGACGCCGGAATGGAAGATGAGACGATGTTTGGCGAAAAACAATCGATACGCGACTCGGCTCGCTCGCTCAAGAAGTATGGCAGCATATCCGGCGGAAGTCGTAGCCCGGCCGTCCTGCAGCCTACCGACGTGCTCATCCGACACGACGTCGAACGAACCGACACACTGCAGGGTCTGTCACTGAAGTACGGATGTAGTGTAAGTAGTGATTATTTTTGTGGTTCACCAGCAGGCCCAACTGTTCTTACCCACACTGCGTTTTCCTTCCAGATGGAACAAATTAGGCGCGTGAATAGGCTACTGCCAACGGATACCATCTTCCTGCGGCCGTTCCTAATGATACCGGTGGCGAAGGATTCGCCCCACTACCCCAAGGATTCGGAAGCAATCATTCGTCCAAACGTGCTGGCGGCGGCAAGATCCTCTTCCGGATCGGCCAGCGGTAGCGGTAGCATCATTAGCAATAACAACAACAGCATCAGCTCCGATGGCAACGGATACTCGCTAAGCGAAGAGTCTCCGCTCGTATCGCCGGAGGAAGAAAGTCGTAAGAATCTGGAAGAGTTCCTCGGTAAAATCGATAGCTCGATCGCGTCCACGCGCAAGTGTATTGCGGAGGTGCAACGGAACAGTGACTTCGTGACGAGCAGCCAGAGTGACGACAATCTGTTCTTCTCCTCGTCGTCTGGTGGCGTTAGTGGGAGCGGCAGCAGTGGCTACTATTCGAAACCGCGTGCCTATTCGAACGCTTCATCCTCATCATCGATTTCGTCCTACCAACAGTACCACTATCATGTGCCCACGGGTGTCCCTAACGTGGGAGGCGCCGGTGGCAGTGGTGTAAATCATCATCATCACCAGCACAAGCGCCAGAGTTCGTCAGGTAGTGCGGCATCCGATACGAACCAGCTAATCGTGATGACGCAGGGAAAGCGTGTCCAAAGTTCGCTACAGAAGCTGGAACGGCAGCAAGACGAGCTGTTCGAATTGTAGCATCAGCACCGAAGGCAAACTACCGACTGGAAGGAAACGAAGGTTGAGTTTGTGAGCGGTATCCAAGGCGAGCATGACGACGATGACGACTACGGTTGGAAAGCACAAGAGAACGAAATGATGGATTACGCGCCTAGCGAAAACTGCTTAGAAACACAAGCTCTAATCCTTATTCCCGCCACAAGTCAGCGACTCTACCTTGATCAGCGAAGAAGAAATCGTCCAATTCAGCTCCAGCTACGAACCTTCAGTGCTTGTCTAAAAGACAAGCTAGGTAGCATAGTCGGTATGCTAATCAATCGTACGCGACGCATCACAGTAGGCGCGGAATCCATGCTGAACACCCCCATTCCACTGCAGATGATCAAAGGTACATCGAATTAAGCTTTCATCAGTTTTACATTCATTTAGAAAACATGTTCTGACCAGCGCCCAGAATCCGATCACGATGTTTGCCTAGCGAGAACATAGATGCTCGGTATATTTTGCCATTCAATTAAGACTGGTGCTTGAATGAAACCGAGAGTCGTGCTCAATTTATTACGATTGCTGCACGCTGCTTTCAACGCATATGCTGGAGTTGCTTCATTCGGCATACAAAGTGGTTAGGTAAACAAGGCTCGACGACCCAACGATAAGTGCGGTATCAAACAGCATCTTGTTTTAATGTTTGCGACATATTCTTGCCCTGGGTTGCACTCCCATCACCCGGCGAGAGTGCTAACGTACACAGTATTCGTGCAGGTATAATTCGTGCAGTACTACTTTGAAGAACTGAAAACAAGGTGCAAATTTTTGATGTTTTTTTTTTTCGATCGCAAAGTTTAACCCAAATCAGATAGTTGCGTGTAGACAAACACATACGCTTAAATTTTTGTTTCCAAACTATCATACAAACATTCGACCGAAGGTGCTACAATACCTATCATAGTATATCATATACCCTAAACTCCCACACCACTTTACATCTTATCATTATTTAAGATCAGCCACGAATGTGTATGTTTGTGTGTAGCGCGGGCGTTGTGTAAATGACGCTAAATTAGGTCGTCATTGTCGTCGGCGACGAAAGTGTGATAAGCTGCCCGCCTCCATCCTCCTTCGGATGCTTCCGGAATGGAAGGCGTTGACGATACGTCACGATGACGCGCAGATGAGTCCACGCCATCACCAGCACGTTCGTACCCGCTTTGCTGCAAGCGAATCATACGCCAGTTAGCGACAAATTGCGGCTTTCTGATATACACGATTCTATTTTCATCTCTTTGTGAGAGCGAGTGTTAATTACATCCACAATCGGTCGACACCTGGTCACTTTTGGTCGTGTTTGAGGTTGCAACGCATTTGTTTTGGATTGCGCCTTTGCAGAATGTATCTGGTACCACGCAAACGAATACCGAATGCGGAATTCGAAACCTATGCGTACTTGCAACAGACGCTGTTTGTCTAGTGAAACTCAGCTACCACCCATCATCTTCACATCACATCATCGGTACATATCATCGGACAGGTTTTATCAACCAAACACAAAGTAATGAAACGAAAGCACTAGTATTTCACAATCTTTTTGTGGTTTGATTCGACCCACGGAGAAACAAACACAGCATTGTGGTAGTTCATGAAATTAACGAGTTTCTATCATAAGCGAATCAAATGCAACGTTCTGTAGTGTTTAAAACAATCAGTTGATCAGAAGTACTCATTTTAATCGTAAATGCATCTCACAAATGCTAACAATCATTCTTCTGAGCTGCGTACAGTTAGTTTTAGTTGTACCACCTCCCGCGTTAAACGATATTTAATGAAAACTAGTGAAATTCTGTTTGCATCAAATTAGTGCGTGAAGTAGGTGAAACCAAAGTGAATATGTATCTAACCATGTTTGAAACGATTCGTTCGTAGGAACGAAAGAATGATTACATATTACACCTTAGCGTGAACTCAACACGCTGTTTATTCTTGTTAGTGGAGTCCGCTTTTTTTGATTTTGTATAACTTTGTAGATGTTACATTTAAACTTTTAATACCCATTAAACACCTCGATTAAACTTAGCTAGGAATCTCCATTCTGCTACGCCTTGCTATTATACTCATTTTGTGTTTGGTTTTATTTGTGCTCTATAGAAATTGAAATCAAGTAACCTATGCAACTGGGATCATCTTTCAATGACAGAATGGCAGACAAAATACCAATATACATCATAGCGAACTAGTAAAGTTTTGTTCAAAATTGTGATATCTCGTTTATGCTAGGCGAACTTGTTGGAAACAAAATCTGATTGCCTAATTTAATTTCAGTTTTGTAGTGTTGGTGTAAAGCCAATGTAATTATAGTAAAGAATATTAGAGAAAATCACACACGAACAAAGTTAAAACATTAAGGATGATCAAACTATCCCACAATCATGCGCCTATACAAATACTAAAAGTAAATGTGTATAAACAATAAAAAAAAGCAAGTAATGTTCCCTTCCGTCGCATCAGCACGGATAATCATGCTTAATATATGTATATTTCCTTGTCCAACCCCTTCCTTCCTACTCGTTGTAAATAGAGACATGTAAGTGAGATTACTTAACCGCGAGGGACAGGATTTTGAGCTAACAGAGCCACTGGGTTGACACTGGTGATAGAATGGTATACATGGAAGTTTCCGTTTCTGCACAGTCGTCACAGTCGCCGAAACTCCCATTAAAAGCGCGCGAAAAAACGAGCCTTAGACGTTGTGTAAATGTCTGTGTATAATAATAGTAACGTAAACCACACCTATCGCTAGGAACACAAGAAGACGACAAACAAGGAACAAAATTCGCGTAAAAACAAGAATGGTGAAAAGAAGGATAACGAGAGTAGAAAGTATGCGTACGCATTTGTTGTGTATATAGTGTGGAAATGTTGGAGAAACAAACCTGGCTGTAAATGAATCCTTGGTGAAAGGGAAAACACGAGGTGACATTGATTCCATGCAATGGATTATGCGTATATGTTTGTATCTTGGGACATAGAAAAAACGAGTACACAAACGATGTATGTTATAAATATGCTAGGGATGACAAACAACAAAACCGAAACATTGGGAGATCACACAAGTAAATGAAAAATAAAATATATCTATATAATGTTTAACCAAACACACCAAAGTCGGGTAAGAAGAATGTGCTTTGTTCGTTTTATTAACATCTTCATCTTCACCTACCAACATCCTACTCGTCTCGTTACGGCTTATTTGCTTTCCCTTCCCCTTAGGCTACGTTAGGACATTTCGTGGTGATGGATAAAAAAGGTGAAAAATATGAATCACGTTTGCAACAACTTGACTCCCGCACGATGGCGGCCGATAATGATGCTAATGATCTCATCCATGTTCACGTCCCACAGACGCGCGATCGTTGTGCTAGATTTCGGTCATGTATAATCGCTCAATTTTTTGTTCATTCTGCAGGATGTTGGCCCGCGTTGTGTCGATCATTTCGCGGTACTCGCGTATGTTCACCTCTATCTGCGATAGCTGCTGCTTGAGCGGTTCGATCGCGTTCTCGGTGGCACTGGGTAAAGGGGAAAGATTAGATTAACCAAATGTGCATTTGTGCTGCTTCGTGCTCGTAGATAAAAACCTGCGTTCCTTGTTGAGCTCCACCATCGATAGAGTGTACGTTTGTTGCCAGCTTGTCAATTCTCGCTCCATCGAATCGATGTCCTCCTGGATGAAATCCATCAGCTTCCCGAGCGGATTAACCGAGCGTGTTAGCTTCTGGATCGAATCGCGCAACGTGTCCATCTCCTTCGCCGACGACTGCCTCTGCTTGACCGACCATTCCTTGCGGAAGTGAAAGAAAAAGAGTAATTTAGCCATTTCCTCTGTTTTCAACTTCGCCTCATAACGCCTCCACTCGATGCTTATCCATAACTCGGTTTATGCTTTACACAAATCCAAATATTCCTATCATGCCTACTTATGTCAGTATCCATGCTCTGCTTAATATTATGTACAACTCGATCCTCCTATGTTGTTCAATTCGAACCGGATTCTTATCTATTTTTCTTTTGCATATGCCCTTCCATTCACTTGTCTAACTATTTTTTTTTCCAATATTTGCGGACCGAAGTCATCAAATGCACTATAACTCCACATTTGTTAGATATGAGGCTCGAAACAGAAACTTCCACTTACCAGATCCGCTTTCCGCAACATCTCACTATCGGTTCCGGTGTGGGAGGAAAACTCTTTCTGCGTTTCCAGGATCTGCTGCACCAGATGGCCCTGCTGCTCTTCTTGGTCGTTTGGCTGCAGCTGGTTCATCAGGTCCGCTTCCTCCGCCGGTTTTCCTCCTCCACCAGACTCACCCATCCCCCCGCTGTAGACCATCTCACCGACTGTCGTTGGATCTTCGATCACGATCAAATTCTCACCATCGTCGTCCAGTAGCTCGCTGTTGAACACTTCCATCTTTACGTTGATATCGCCCAGCTTTTGCGTTTCGTTCGGTTGCAATATTACCTCGACGTTTTTCTCCTTCCGTCTCGGTGCGCCCGGTCTCGCCGACGGTGGTCGTACACTGGGCGGTCTGAGGCTGGTGCGCGGTCTCATCACCGTTTCGATCGACTGCTGCCGATGCATGGGCGGTTTACCGATGGACGATTTCTGTTCCGGCGGTGCCACCGTCACCGTAACGGCGGTCCCGATCGTTCCTTGCTCCGCAGGTGCGTCATCGTGCGAAGGTCCGAGCGTCTGGTCTATCGTTCCACTATCCTGTCGACTCGGTCCCGGTGAGCTTTGTTGCTGCTGCAGGCCGTTAAACTGGTTCATATCCGAAAGGGCATTGTTGTCGCTTGGTGTAAGACTGTTCTGCTTTTTCAGCGATGATCGTCTACTGCTGCCATTGCTACCCGGTTGCTTTCTTTTCTCCGACTCGTCTTCTCCGTGTCCCGTCCCACCATCCAGCCCATTCATGTCCACCAGTTCGCCAAACTCCTTAAGGGAATCTTTCCGTTTGCGTGCTTCGTGCGATATTCCATTCTGGTACGTTTCCAACCCGTTTGGGATCCTCTCTGACTCGGGGGCCATTTTCTCCGGGATTGCTGCAACGAGCTGCTGCTCCTCTTGGGTGGAAGGGACTCGTTTTAGTGATTTTTCTTTTTCTGACCTTGCTTTGCTGGATTTGTCGGCTTTCTTTTTTGTTTCATTTGGCGCTTTGGTGCCATTCGGTTTGGTTCTACCCTTTTCCACCTTTACGTCCGTCTGTGTGGCTGGTGGTGCGCCGTTCTTGGCCGTGTCCTTCTCTTTTACTCTTGCGTTTTTGTCCTTCCGCTTGTCCCCAATTGAGGGATCCTTATCCTTGGGTTTTTCTTTCGATTTGTCTTGTTTCTGTTTTTTCTCTTCACGTGTTTCTGCTTTGTTGCCATTTGTTTCGGGAGCCACCCCATTAGCATCGGCATTTTGTGCCGTTGGGTCAACTTTCGGATCGTCTCCCAAATATTGGCGCACTACGGCCGCAGTGCTTTGGTTCTGCTCCAACAATGATGCCAAAGTTTGTAGAAGTTCGTTGGTCCGTTCCGGTTCTAAACCAGCGACAATTTTTGACGGGCGCACTTTCAACTCACGTCCTGTGGTTAACTCTGTAAGCAAATAAAAAAACGGATAATAAATATTTTTTATACTTAATTTGCTAATTATATACAATCATTTTATATTATGTGTAATTAGCTGCATTAAGTTTTTGTTTTAAATTCGCATTGAAAACTCCCAACGATGAGGCATATAAAAACTGTATGCATGATTGTATTGCTGTACTACACTAAACATGAATTCAAATCGACGCGTCGATCATGTATAATTAATACCCCGTAACACATGTTCTAACGATTTCTGTGTGAGACATATTGGGCAAAGTGAGTTGGAAAAATCGATAACCTTCCACGGCTGACCACTGGACAGGTCATCTGATTTTCAAGACTTGCAAGGTCATCGAAATGGAAAGGTGTTGTAGGAAGATAAAAATATCAAAACTCGCTGGGCTTAACATTCAACCTCATTCCCAACCTTCGCCGTTGCTGTTTGCCGTTCGTGTACGGTCTCCGGCAAAGCGTGTCTCTATGTCAACAGATAGCACGATGATTGATGCTAAATAAACAACCCGCGGCCCACCATTGACTACTTACTAACGACGTCAATGAGCTTCTGTAGAAACGCCATTTTCGAATCCCGATCCTTAATGTTGTCCGAGTTAAGTTCGTCCGCGGTGTACAAACCCTCCAACAGGCCATGCTCGCGAATAATCTGTATTGTGGAATAAAGCACCCCATTCGGTATGGAAAGAAATAGCAAATTCCGTTACATTATTATAAATGACCAAACCGGCAATATCGATCAGCTATTCCATCGAGAGCCGGGTATGAAAACTGCACGAGATTAGCATTACCGCATGTACGATGTCATGAAGAAAGCGAAACGGTGGCTTACGCAGTAACTTTTCGGTCAGTGCTGGTCGTTTCACAAACTTCCCGAGAGAACTTTGCGTTCTTTTCACAACGGCCGCATCAAGCTCAGATGTCATGTTGTACTGGTTGTTTTGAGATTCACAATTATTGTTTCCACGTTATCTTTATGTAGGATAGACTATGCTCGCACCTTTGATTGCCGATTGCCAACGCTGTGCCGCACGGCACAAGTAGAGTCGACGAGTCGATAGAGAATACAGCTGACCCACTTTTGGCGACAATTCAAGGGACACCTTGGACAACAGCTAGCTGTTCGATCGGTACACGAATATAGAATAACAAAGTGTTAAATGAAGGCAGAGCAGCGTGTTTGGGCTCAGGTAAATGTTATTCTTGCTGTTGTAGACCAACCGTATCCATAGCGACCGCTGACGTACATCGTGGAAAGCAGAACGCAACCAGTTGATAACGAATACAGAAATTTCCGAACGCAGCCATGAGTAAAACATCAGATTTTTATAATAAACTACGTCACAAGTATTGTATTTGCAGAAACTTATCCTAGACAAAATTATAAAATGAATCTTGCACACTATATCATCGAAACCTAGGGCTGAGACCACACGACGGAACCAATTTTTCGATTGATTTCTGATAAAATTATTGCAGCTACTTCTTGCTTATCGAGCGGCAGCCTGAAAAAAGAAAGGTAGGTTTTAATATTGTGCTTCCTGCAAGGCGTCGTTGATTGCGCTTGTCCTACTTTGCCGCTAGGTCGCCTCCTCCATCAATCTCTTCCTTCTTTGCCCGTCGGTTTGCATGTCGATTAGCTCTTGCAGCCTGCGTGTCTTTAGCTGTGATCAACTGTGTCTGCTTGGCATCCTTACCCTTGAACAGAGAAGTTTTGGAGGATTTCTAAAAACAAAACAATTTTTTTAGTTCCAGGAGACATGACACAAACATAAGCTTGAATAATACCTTTGTTTTTTTCTTCTTCTTTTCATATTGCAACGAATCGTAGTAGTTTGGTTTCTCGCGACGCACACGGCTCGTCCGTCGACGCTGAACCTGGCCGGAACCTTTGCGACCATCGCTGGAACTAGCGGACGCAGCTTGGGCCGCCTTACGTTTGCCAACTTTCGTACGAGAAGGGGGCTCGTACACGGCCGCGCTGGACTGCCGCATACTGAAAACGTGTCCGCAGGAACATTTTTTCGATGCAATCGCCACCTGAACCTCACACTCTGGACAATGTTTGGTAATCATTCGAGTTTTTACCATGTTCCAGTGGCCAACACGAAAAGAAATTAGTTTGCTTCCATTCGTCCACCGAGTGAAGAAGTTTGACAGTAGGTCTCGTAAACATAAACAAAACAATTGACAGTTTGTTTGGGTTCATCGATTCTGTAGTACGGCCAAACGTTTCATTTTGTCGAGTTTTCCTACGAGAAATGTCGACAAGAAGAATTCGTTGATATTAATATATTACACGATATATTACAATTAGTGCAAAATTCAGTTATTGCTGTTAATGTTGCGTTTTTTCTCGTTCTGTATATCGCGTATAGTGCAAAAAATGCTTACTATCAATGATAGACTAATATTAAATTAAATGTGTTTGCGACTTGGGAACCGTGTCGAGACTCCAAAACAAACGCAAAAACAGCTGATTGGTGAAGCAATATGGCCAGTGTTAGCTTCCAATATTCGTTTCTACTGTTATTACAGTTGATATTCTTTTTCAAAACGGCAACTGGTGATTGTGGGTGCAACAAACTAAAACGCAATGCAGAGG
This sequence comes from Anopheles koliensis, assembly GCA_000956275.1. Classification (NCBI taxonomy): domain Eukaryota; kingdom Metazoa; phylum Arthropoda; class Insecta; order Diptera; family Culicidae; genus Anopheles; species Anopheles koliensis. The sequence goes on from JXXB01002702.1 coordinate 12,019, forward strand.
GACAACAACAACCATCGGAGAAAATTATATTTCCTGCTGATAAAGCCACGTCTCATGAAGACCCGCAAAGCCTGTTGGAGTTGGTTGAACATTCCAAACTCTTCGATGATATGAGTCTCATTCCCGGTGGAGACTACATCATCGGTACAGATGAACCCGTTTTTGTCAACGATCGTGAAGCACCGGCGCGCTCGGTAACAATCCGTGACTTTTACCTCGACCAGTACGAAGTGTCCAACGAACGATTTAGGGAGTTTGTCGAACAAACTGGCTATACAACGGAGGCAGAAAAATTTGGCGATAGCTTCGTTTTCCAGCAACTGTTGACAAAAGAAGTACGGGAAGAGTACGAAAATTTCCGTGTAGCGGCCGCACCTTGGTGGTACAAGATACGAGGTGCGTCTTGGAAACATCCGGACGGAGAAAAATCTCGGGACATAAGCGACCGGCTTGATCACCCGGTAGTACATGTGTCATGGAACGATGCAGTGGCATACTGTCGGTGGAAAGGCAAGCGTCTTCCAACTGAAGCAGAATGGGAAGCGGCTTGCCGTGGTGGTCGCAAGCAAAAATTGTTCCCATGGGGAAATAAGCTAATGCCAAAGGATCAACACATGATGAACATCTGGCAGGGAAAGTTTCCCGACATTAACTTGGCCGAAGATGGATGTGATACCACCTGCCCGGTGACGACATTCCGTCAGAATCCGTTCGAGCTGTACAATATTGTCGGAAATGTCTGGGAGTGGACGGCAGATCTGTGGGATCCCAAGGATGAAGGTGCCGAACGAAAGCCGGGAATTGACCCTCCGAATCGAGTAAAAAAAGGAGGCTCTTACCTTTGTCACGAGTCGTACTGCTATCGCTACCGTTGTGCAGCTCGTTCGCAGAACACCGAAGACAGCTCGGCAGGAAATCTAGGTTTTCGTTGTGCCGTTGACGCAGTATGATGCAGTACAGAAAATGCGACTAAAAACGACGCGGTGTAAACTACCGTATGGAATTGGTTTAGTATTATGATTCAA
>JXXB01002720.1:0-21346 GCA_000956275.1 Anopheles koliensis
TAATTTAAATTGAATTGCATACATTGCATTCGTTGCGAGTAGGAAAAAGTATTCACCAACACTACTATGTCTGCTTTACAAACACACGTATAATAGGTGCTGAAACAGCTGTCAAAATTATGGCGGTATTTCCTCGCAACGTACATCAATCGTGCAATTGTGTATTGTTTAGCAAGGCAATCTTATTATTTGTTGCAATATTACTAATACATGATATAAATTCATCGTAATGCGACGAAGTTCTGCTCCATCAATGAAACGGACAGTTGAATCCGGAATCGTTAATGCCGTGCAGCCTGCAAAGAAATCAACGTACACAGCAATAGAAACAAAATCCGGTGCAAATCAAGTGCCTGCAGCAAGTCGTGAACATAATTCAAACGATGTGACAAAACCACAGCCAAGCAGCGAAAATGAATCACGAACATTGTTCAAAGTTGTGTGGGGAAAGATCAGCACACGCAAACACAAGACATGGGAGGGCGACGGAACGCTTGAAGTGTCCGGCCGCTGTGCCTTTTTGAAGGACGAAACCGGCAGAATTATCACCACCGCCAGTGGACTGAAGATGGAAGAGGTAACGGAAGGCATTCAGTTGATTATCGGCTCGAAAGAAGTGGAGGTATTTGAGAGAGTTGGGAAAGAAAGCAAAGCCTCCTCGGATGCTGCAACGAGCAACTTAGCTAGGCGAAAGATGGGACCTACAATAAACAACTTTAAACCCCCGGAAAGGATGCGGGACGAACCGCCGAAAGTTGAACAGTACGTTTGCGAAAGAACTTCAACCGTTCCATTATGTGAAACTACGAACGTACCGCATGATTTGCCAGGAGCAGTAAGGTCCAACTTCAAAACGGTTGTTTCCGCAAACGAAAATGAGGAAATTTCGTACCCAACGGTGGAACCGTTGATTATGAAGAAACCCTCGTACGAGCATCAGTTTCAACACAACGAAAAAGAACCCGTGGCGGATGTGTACGTGCCTCCGTGCATCACTCGTCACCTGCGCCCGCATCAGCGGGAAGGTGTGGCGTTCCTGTACGAATGCGTAACCGGATTACGAATGCTCGATCCGCCTGGCTACGGAGCAATACTCGCGGATGAAATGGGTCTCGGTAAGACGCTCCAGTGCATTGCGCTCATGTACACGCTCATGAAGACGGGTCCGTACGGGAAACCTTTGGCAAAGCGCATCTTAATCGTGACGCCAAGCTCACTGGTGGACAATTGGGATCGCGAAATCACCAAATGGTTGCGAAATGAACGCGTCTTTACGTTCGTAGCTGGGCAGAACAGCAAGCTGAAGCGGTACGCACAGTCACCGCACATTCCGATTCTCATCATATCGTACGAGCTACTGGCGAAACAGATCGGCGAGCTGGAGACGGTGCGGTTTGATCTGATGTTCTGTGACGAGGGTCACCGGTTGAAAAACAGTAACGTGAAAGTTTTCGGTGTGCTCAACCGGATCGATTGTAAACGACGTGTGCTTCTGACCGGCACGCCAATACAGAACGATCTGCAGGAGTTCTTTTCGTTGATCAACTTCGTCAATCCTGGCACCGTCGGTACGTATCAGGATTTTAAAGCACGCTACGAAACACCGATCGTTGTCTCTCAGCGTCCCGGCGTTCTGCCGCAATCGATCGAGCTCGGTATCGAGCGGTTAAACGAGCTGAACGGTATTACGGGTCGGTTTGTGTTGCGACGCACGCAGGAGATCATCAACTGCTATCTGCCCGAAAAGCATGAGCTGGTCGTGTTTTGCTATCCTTCGGAGCTTCAAACCAAACTCACGCACGCGGCACTAAGCTTCTACGAGAGTGAGAAAAGTTCTCCGAACGCCATCCTGCCACTGCAGCTGATAACGATATTGAAAAAAATCTGCAACCATCCGTCGCTCGTGTCCGTGCAGGGTGTGGGTGATCCGGAATCGTTGGTGCAGTTACTGGCGGATCAGCTACCACCCTGGCAGCGTATGGGGCCAACCGATTCGGCTAAACTTGGCGTAGTAGAAGCGCTGCTTGATGCAATGTTGGCGGTGCAGGAAAAGGTCGTGATCGTATCGTACTACAGCAAAACGCTCGACATGATCGCCGGACTGTGTGAACACTACAATTATAAATACTGCCGTCTAGATGGCTCAACTGCCGGACCCGATCGGGGCAAGATCGTGACCGTTTTTAACAATCCCACCTCGGACATCTTCGTGCTGCTGCTCAGCGCAAAAGCGGGTGGTGCCGGATTGAATTTGATCGGTGCGTCACGGTTGGTACTGTTCGACAACGATTGGAACCCGGCAAACGATTTGCAGGCGATGTCGCGCGTGTGGCGCGATGGCCAACGTAAACCGGTGTTCATCTACCGACTGTTGACCGCGTACACGATCGAGGAACGCATCTTCCAACGACAAATTTCGAAAAGCTCGCTCAGCGGGACGGTGGTGGATCAGCGACAAAATCTAAGCAATCTAAAGCTGTCCGACGAAGAGCTGCGTGATCTTTTCTCGATCGTCGATCCAAACGGCGAGCACGACTGTTTAACGCACAGTCTGCTCGAATGTCCTTGCGCCGGAATCGGTCATGCACCGGATCGGGAAGTGGAACCGGGAGCGGAACTGCCTTCGGAGGATAGTCATGCGGATGCTTCGGAATCAAGTCGTTTCTGTATTCGACCAGCTCAGGTGGGAAAGCGTTGCAAAGTGAACAAGCATGCACTAAAAATGCAAGAACTCATGCGCTGGGAGCATCATCGGTCGCCCGTATCGGAGCGAGTCCTGCAGGAGGCCGGCTTATCCCGGTGTGCCGACGAGATTGTCTTTCTCTTTCGTAACATTGTGTCGGTCGCGAAATAAATCAGCGCACATTGTTTATCAACACACAAATCACATCAGAGGTCCCCTGTCGTTGCTTTATTCATCATTTTCCAGGTGAATGTTGCTACCGAACCGACCGTACAGGTAACCCTTCAGATCGCTCATCTTCTGCTGTAGATCGCGGCTAGTGTTCTGTATGTCGGTGATTTCCGTCTTCTTACGTTCCTTTGATTTAGCCAGTAGCTCGAGCGTGCGGGTTTGATCGAACGACAGAAACACGTCGCCCATCAGACACGGTATCTTTACGTCGTCATCCAGCAGCTCGATCTCGTCGGTTGCTTCTTCGAGATTTTTCAGCTCACTTTGTTTGATCCGCAGCTCCTCCTTTAGGTCCTCGACTTTCGCATTGTAGTTGGCAAACTTGTTAATCTTCATTTGGTCCTCGTACGTGATGTGCACATCTGAGTCCTAAAATGGGTATAACAACGGCGGTGTGTTCAAGAGCAACATTACAGAGCATGGAAAATGTTAATTACCGGCTGAAAGGTGCCTTTCGACTTTGATTCCACTTTTGCCATGATGAGGATGATAAATTTAAGATGTTTTTAATAATTTCTTGGTGAAAAATCGCCGGATCGAAAACCGTGTGCCTTATTATTTCTTTTTCTATTTTTCTTCTTGTTTTGTCATACAGTGACAGCTCCAAATTACAGTACAACCTCGGTTATCCGTGTATTTTTGGAATGCTACATTGTTCCCGTTTTGTTATTCCGAAATATTTCAAACATTTCATCTCATTAATTCGACGGATAGCTGAAGAAGATTCTAGAGTATTCTATTGAAATTACGTAAAATAATGCTATTTTTCTAAAAAAAATCATCACCACTATCATGTGACCTAAACATTTGAACATATTTAAATAAAACAATTCAGCAAATCCATAGAAGCATCTTTCATGGTTGACAATCGTGCTGTCTACATGAGCTAACCCTGTTTTCGCCCATTTTGTCAACACGCCGGTATACGATTTTCCCGGGCTTCTTCGTTTACCAAATTGCAGGTTTTGCAACATAAAATACGTGCGTTGTTGAACAAAATGTCTAGCAAGTAAGTACCCATCGCTAGAGTGTCTTCCTAGGAAGTTGTTGTCGTGTAAAATGCTTGTATGTATACCTTTCTTATCTTCTCCCAAACAGTCCCGGTTCTCCGGTGCAGTGCAGCCCGATCATGAGTCGGACGCTGGAACTAAACTTGAACAAAAAGCGCTCAAAGGAATGTCTGCTTTGGGGCACAGTCCATATCCTGCTACTATCGGTGGTGCTGTTCGACATCTCCAACAAGTGTCCGTACTCGTTCTCCCACCTCTACTACGTTGAGTACGCGGCTGCCGCCATTCTGGGCGTCAGTATGGTGTACTATTACTCGTGCTATTTCTACTACTTGTTCAGCTTGGAACCAATCCATGGTACGGAACAGCAGCGTAGAATATTAAAGTTCGATGCGAACGACAGTTCCTTCATTACGACGTCACCACAGGCAAAACAATCGTCTAGCGCCAACGACACGCCAATGGACGTTACATCCGCCTTGCTGCGATCGTTCAACGAATCTAGTCTTTCCGTTGCTTCACCGCGGGGTATGTTCCATCTGGGTAGCACCTCACTACCGTACGATCGTAATCTATCCTACGAAGCCTCTCCGAACGTCAGTGTCGGTTCGGCGAAGTTTTCTCCTGCCTTCCGTAAGCTAGGACCGCCGGGCGATACGATCATGGACGAAAAGTATCACGAAAATATCTTACAGTAAGTTCAATAAGTCTGACCGTTTCACTACCTTAGACAGCGTTGCTCAATCAAATGTTGTTTCGTCTCGTTCGTTGTAGTGATCATACGATTGAGAAGTGCAACCGTTCGTTGCGAGAGCAAATGAACAATTCCGAAGATTCTCAGAACTCATCCTTCACGCGGTACCGCTATAGCGATATGTCTCATCTACTGAAAACATCCCTCTACCAGCTGTCGTCATCCGTAACGCCGAGCAAACAGTTGACTAAGGAGCTCGAAACAGGCCCGTACAATGCGTTCATCGACGGCAGTCCGGAGGGATTGAAAAAAGTGTCCGCCACGCAGCTGTCTACCTACGTCGGCAATCTGCGCATGTGGATTTCAATCACGATATTGCAGCGCATCGAGGAGGAGATCAACATTGCTGATCAGGCTTTTAAGAGCCGTGGTTTTGCGGACATCCAGATCGGAAGCATCGGTTTGGAGCGGTTAAAGAAGACGGCCGAAAATCAGCAGTTGGTATCGTTGTACATTCCGCGGTTGCCGCTGCTGATACCGTTCCTGGAAATATCCGCCAACCAAGAGTATCTGGTGCAGCGGATTAAAGATCTTGCGAAGGGCAGCTGCATAGCGGACTATCGCTGGAACTCGGGCTCGTCTTATAAAGGTCTTAGCTGGGATGAACATCTACCGACGGATTCTGCTGTAAGTATACATCCATCCATAATTATCTCTTGGGAAGATTGGAAATAACGCTCCCTTTGAATTACATTGGATACACCTAGCATACACCAAGCTTAAGAAGTTATTTCAAACATATTCTCATTCCGACATCCTACTCCTTAGATAATTTTCCACCTATTCTGCACCTACCTGGACAGCCAGTTGCGTCCACTGCCACAGCCCGGAGGCCGTCCGTTCTACAATCGATACGTGGTGGTCGGCGATAAGAAGACTACGAAGGAAACGTTAGCCGAGGTGAACGGCAAAAACAAGGCCAAATGTGCGATATTGTACTCGAACCCACTGAAGCCCAAGTTTAATTTCGTTTCGGATGACAAAATTCACAGCTGTGCCTACGTAAGTACTTCCACACAAACTGTGGTAACCGTGCGCTAGTTGTGGTTGGTCGACAAAAAATGTATTTCGTTTCGTTTTCCATAATTTCGTCCCGCAGGATCGGAACAATCTGTTTTACGTCATCATTCAGTTTTTAATCTACATGAAAACCCACCACGAATGCTCGTTAGAGGGCATCAATCTGGGTCGGAGCGGGATTAACATCCTCTGCTGCATCGAAGACTAAGGACGGTACGTGCGGTTGGTACGGCGTCCGTTTGGAGAAGAGTGTATTAAGTGTCGCAAAACGGGACAATGTATTTATATGAAAAGTGAAATCCCTTCACTACGCTTACTATGATGATGACGAATTGTCTATCTGTCGAACGCTTAGGCAGTAGCAGTAGCGCAGGAACGAGCTAGTGGTGTTGGTAAGTCTTTACAAAAATACACTTCAAAGCCAATTTCGAACATCGCTCAAAGCCATTGATCCGTTTTTGTAGGGTATGTGTATATGTATATATATATATTAATCGCTTATTGCCAATACATGTTCGAGAAGATGCTTCTTGAATCGATACAAATGATACGATTCGTAACAGGATTGGGACAACGAAAAATCCCTTTTCACTCCAACAAACGAGTGTTTGCTAAACGTATTGAAAGTAATGTATTCTGTATTCATTTATTGCTCGGTAACCAAATCCAACGCTTTCATTATTTTGCTAATGTTATCTGGAAATGGAAATAAAATCCTGCGTCTGTTTAGCCTACGTTAACAAACATATCTTTAAGGACTAGACTCGTAACACTTGTTTAGCTGATAAAAGTAGAACATCCACGACAAACATCATTCAATTGATTGAGCAAAAGATAAAAAAAACGAAAAAACTTCAATAACAAATCTCATAAGAAAAAACAAACAGTACGTGTAGTTGGATTTTGATTCTGTCGTGTTTCATTTCTCTTTTTGATTCTGTAATACTCTCTTTTCGTCACTTTGTTGTGTTTTGTTTCATTTTACTTTTTGCACTGGGACACAGGGGCGAAGGCATTTTCGCCGTAGCAAACTTTTGATGTTGTTGTATGGAATCGATCGATTGTACGTTGTGAATACATGTGTACTTATATCGCTAACGCCGGAAATGCATTTTGCGCCACATTTACGTTACGCGGCGTTCATATGGGTAACTGGAAAAATGGTAAATACTTTCAGTGGGTTTTGTCGTAAGTATTTTTGTGCCCGTACCCGGACACGTAGCCGGACTGATCGACGAGATCCTTGCGACCAGCGATGCCCTTGCCCTTGCCCGTTTCATCGAACCGCTGCTTGTGCGATCCGGTGTACTTGGAAGTGTCTGTAAGGCGGGCTACCGTTTCAGCCGCTTTGCCGGGCTGGAATCATGGCGGGGGAAAACAAAACATGTTTTAATGAACTTTTACTACCTTGAGAACTCTGATGCCATGATACATCTTCATCAGTTTTCTTCAGCGCTTTTTTATCATACCCGAAATCACACTACAAACACTCACCGTGGCATTATGAACACCGGGAGCACCACAGTTGGCCATTTTATTCTTGATCTCCTCCAGCTCCACCTTCTTCGTTTTCGCCAGATCGTCCAGGAATTTGTTGTAGTCTTCGAAGGTCAGCTTCATCGACTTCAGCTTCTTGAAGTGTATGCCCGTATCGGTGGTCGTTATCTTCTTATCGATAACCTAGAATTGCAACGATGCGCTTGCATTGGTCGCATCTCGACGGCAGTACAAAGCACCTTCCCTCCCACTGACTCACCTTCGCCTGCTTCATCCACTTATCGCTCTGCGATAGCGTCAAATGCTTGCCATCCGATTTCGTATCGCCAAACTTGGAGAATGCCTTAAACTGCTCCTTAAAGGCCGCGTTCGATACCGGCTTGGCGGCTGCAACGTTCGCTTCGGTAGCTTCTTCGGTCGGTTTTCCGTTGGGTTCTTCCTTTTTTACTTCCTTCGCGTCAAGGGCCATTTCGGCTACTTCGACCGTTACTTTGTCCACGACGTCGCTACCATTGGTTGGTTGTGCAGCTTCATCCGCCATGATGTGAGAGCTGGAATTAGTGGAAGGTTATCAATTGCAAATATTTTTTGGTTAGGAACGAATACAAGGCAAAAAAAATTATTCATAGCGCATTAGTCGCTCTACACTACACACCGATGCACTGCGACATGTGTGTACATCTTATCGCAATGGCACTATGCTTGCTTATGTTTGCCAAAATACGAGAAGCAGCAGAGTGGTCGGAGTATGTACTACTACTTGGATGTGCTATCGTTCAAGCTGTTCGGCCAGTACTGTGTCTCTTTCATGTGTGTTTGCTGCGTTGCTGCGAATAGTCGCTTAGTGGGATGGATAATTAGCACCAGAGTTGCTATGGTTGCAAATAACGGACGTGTCATGTACCACCATATGCTTATGTCACTGCCTGTTTTGAAACACTACAGGGCGGGAATAAAACCTACGAAACTAGAAGAATACGGCGGATTTACAAAATTTATTTGAAATCGGGATAATGTTTAAACAGCGACAAGACAGCAACTAGAAAAGGATGTTTCTTTGGTTGAAATACAGTTTGTGCTATATTCTAAGTGTAATTCTTGTGAATAATCCATGCACTCAGGCGTTCTTCAAAATTCTTCTACCTTGTACACACTCGCACAACATGATTGCATAGGATCATAAAATGACCCTACCGGAAATGCAATAAAACCCCTATCGTTTCCCATCCGATGGCGTCTCGATTAGGCCATCAGCCATCAACCCAACTACATATCATGTATCATCGGATACGAGCGCCATAATTAGTGTTCTAACCACGCCACAGGTGGTAGCGCTTCTAGTCGGCACCCAGGGAGTGTCCAAAATCATATTCATGAAGACAGCACGCAACAAGTGTAAACAACAAAATGGTTCGTTCGACTTGTACCGTACCAGACCGGCCCCTGTGCCCTCCATGTGGTGCCATGTTGATCGATCAGTGTAAGTGCATGAGTGGTGTATGCCACTCCATTGCCGGGTAATGTTTAGCCAATTAGCACTGGCGATAAGTATAGGTCACCGAGCAGGTGATGTTTACAGCATGTACCGACGGGGTGCCTGGACCAGAGGTTGGACGTTACTTCTCCTTCTTGACAAGCGATTGACTAAACGCTTCAATGTTTGAGCATCAATTTTACAGTTTAGCGCACACGTAAACGGGTAGATATTGTAGTGATAAAAAAGCGACTTGAATGTGCGCAGATTATGGAGTGATTGGTTCATTAGGTTGTTTTAATTTCATGATTTTCCATCCACTCTCGTGCAGACGTTTACATCAGGAGGGTGTTAAGCATTACCAAGCTCATCTGCTCCATTGTTTACGTACAGATTGTACTGATAATGGCGTGTACATCGCAAGGGCTCACGATGACTTTGAAAACACTTCTATCTCGTTTTTTGAGCGTACACCCACGACACGGTCGGCAGTTGTGAGAGGAGGTCTAAAGGCAAATCATGGGAAAATTCAAACATAACTCCGGCAAGGTGCAGGCCACGAAAAGATGCGCAAAATTAAATATGTACACAACGCTCTAGCGAGCGTTGCGCTCCCTCCGTTCGTGATGTGATGGATCGCTGGTCCATTCTCATTCCGAGGGTACACATTTCATTACATCATCGTGCTCATCGTTGAGCTTGTGGTCCGGATGGGAGTCGTTGTGTCCGTTGTGTGTCGCTCCATTGGGGTACTGCTGATGTTGGCGTCCTCCAATCTTCACCCATCACCACACCACAAGTAGCGCCCCGGCTAGGGCGGTCACCAAAACAAACAATATAATTTTAGATATTACTTCACATCACACTACTGGACGCCGCCTTCGGTCTGGGCAAATTGTACAACGCACAGTAACTACATTGCTGTGCTGATTTTTTTCGTGCTGACCTCCCAGACGTGACCGAAAGTTTTCTTCACAGTTTGTGATTCAAGTAGGAAAAATAGCTTTTAAAAACTGTATGCATGCATTAAGTCGAGAAAAGTAGTTTTAGAGTATTGCGACACTGGCACCCCATGATACCGTGGCGTTGTCAATGTCAACGTGAACGTGAAATGATGTCATGCTTTTTTAGAAACTGATATCGAAAAACATCACACCACAAAATCGTCGTACCGTGTGGTACGTGTCACATTTGCCAGCCGATTGGGAGGCAATAAAAGTAACGACTCTTTTAAAGAAAGCAACAACAAAAAAAACTACGTTCCGGTTCTATTCCTAGTTTAGCATTTTGCTCGCTGAACAAGGTAGTAGGGTTCAACGAGAGGTTAATAAAGCGACGATAAGTTCCCAACAGACGACAATGATTGGAAGATAACAATCGTTTATGAGTTAAATGACGGCGACTTGGCTCTTGATGATAAACGTCCTTTGATACTGACCGGAGCACAAGATTGTGCAGGCATATATCATCAAAAATTATTTAAACATTTAGTTGACTCCACATATTTTTGCTAATATGATGCAGAACGATTCTTTGGACAGTGTTGGTGGAGCGGTAGACACTTTTTCATGACATCATAGTCACCTGTGCCGTTAACTCTTAACATTTAGTGTAATTTGTGGCATCTCATGATCTACTTATCAGATTCACGATGGTTGATAAAAATCGCGCCACGATTTTGGTTGCAAGAAAAAATAAATCAAGTGTCTTTTAATACATTGCATTTTCACATCTTAAATATCGCAAGAATGAGTCATGAGTTTCCGAGCAAAGAACAGATTTCACACAAAGCGGAAAGGATCAGCGTACGTCGTACGAAAATGTGCCAAAAAAAGGGTGTGTTTTATTGTGTGTCTTTTCCAACCAAGTTCCTTATAGGGCATCCTGCTCTTTCTTACTCTACTTCCGTACTGACCTTTGGGCGCACTGTTTTTTTTTTTTTTTCTAAGGAACCACATACACACAGACGCATCCCTCCACACGTTCGTTGGCGCGCACTTTCCCTTTTCAATGCGCATATCCTTTGCCTGGTTGCTAAACGTAAACAAAGGGCTCGTCTCACCGCAGCGAAAGCTTGGAAACGGAAACACTCTTCGCCGTTCGTGCTGACATTTACTACACCATGAAGAAAAAGGTGGCTCGAAACGGCGGTGATGTCATAAAACGAAATCAAATCCAGGAAGGCTCCGTGTGGCTGACCAGTTGGGTGGGTTCGCGTTAATTTGTCCCATTACGCGGTTAGCGTTAGATTAAGCACCATTTGTATGGTTAGGCCGTGGCGGGCAAGGGTACGACCACGTTCTGTTTTGCTTTTGAAAAGTCGTTCTTAGCTTTGGTTGCGTGTGGAGAGAAGACTTGGCCCGTTTCATGGGGGAGGTTATATCCGCTGGAAGCATGGGGATATTCGAGCCGAATAAAAGTACATTCCGCTGAGGGTGCTCTGGTGGATGTGCGTTTTTCGTTTTTACCCCAGCTTCTGCATCCCAAGGGGGAAAAATCACGTCCCGTACCGCGCACGGTGGCAATTGCGACATTGCGCATGAACAACTATTGATCCAAGCATCAGGACCGCGTCGGGACGGGAATCGCTCCCATCTCACGTCACCATCATCATCGTCATCACGGGCCAGAATCCCGCTCTTGATGCAGCGCTCTATCGCTGAAGGCGTGTGTACGAGATGAATGTATTCTGTGTTTTTCTACGACGAGGGTGGTTTCGCTTTTTGGACGATGGCCAAATAAAATTCACTACGCACAAATTGTTGCATTCATATTACAGAAAACCACTCAATACTATCACAATACTGTGAATCCTGTTGCTCTTGACCACGAATGCGAATTGCTCCATCACTTCGGGGTAACATCATAGTATACACTGGAGGGAAAGGTTTTCAATTACCTTTAAACTAGGCAGCACACACGGTCACGTACCAAATTTTGGGTTCGGAAAAATTAGTTTAACACAGTTTTAAAAGTGCACCAACTGTTTTGATGAATATTATTTCAGCAGCGTTTCGAGTTTCTGCCACTCGAGATGATGACGACGACCACTAACCGCAGGGACGCGCGCGCGAGACTAAAACCCGAGTGAGTACTAGATGTGAGACGACGCGCGAGTCGAATACTAGTGCGCTCTCACCCTAGGCACGGCAAGATAACACGCACAGCTCCACAGATTTTGAGTCAAATGTGTCAAACATCCCGGGTAACATAGCATTTGTTATGAATAAAATGAAGATGTAAATACGTTATGAAACACATTTTTAATAACGTTTCAACTAATTAAAGATAAATTCAATTCAATTTGAATATCCTAAGTATGGGCGATTTATCGTTGGTATGTTGCATGATGTTTGACACCCTTGCGTCCGAATGGAAACTGAACCTTGGAAAGAGGTTGTAAAATTTATATCATATAACAATAAAAAAAATGGATTGGTAATTTGTTAGAAAAACGTATTAAAATTTGGAAACGACTCAAACGAAATTTCGGTAAAAACAAAAACCACCACTAGAATCATATCCATTCGTGCATAGACGTTTATTTGCCAGCAGCTCCGCACAATTCACTATCGAATCGAACAGAATCAGTAACTTTTCACTTGAATCAGCTAAATTAACAGTATCTACTGTACCCACGCTCTATTCGTTCCCTACGCTCTATGCCTTCACTTTGCCGTCTTCCAGCTCGCCCTTCGCGCTTGGTTCCTTACCCTTGCCTTCCTTCTCCTTGTTCCAGCTGGCCAACCCGTCCGGCAGAGTGGTATCCTCCTCGAACGAACCCGTACCCTCTACGAACTCTTCGTACGTTGACTTCTCCGGGAATGGGCGCTTGCCGAGCAGCTCGATCATATCGTCCCGGCTGAGAATTTCGTTCTTGAGCAACCGCTCAGCCACCTTCTCCACGTCGGCCCGGTGCTTCGTCAGCAGCGCCTTTGTGCGTACGTACGCCCGATCGATCAGTGCCCGCACCTCTTCGTCGATGATCTGGGCCGTCTGCTCCGAGTACGGCTTGGTGAACATCGGGTCGCCCGGCTGCGAACTGTCGAAGCTAACGTTGCCCACCTTTTTGTTCATACCGAAGCGCGTAATCTGTGCATACGCACTGTCCGTGATCTTTTTCAGATCGTCTTGGGCGCCGGTTGTGATGCGCTCGAAGAAAATCTCCTCCGACACACGACCACCGAGCGTCATGCACATCCGATCGTACAGCTGCTCGGTCGTGAGTAGATACTGATCCTTCGGTAGGTACTGCGCGTATCCCAGACCCTTGCCACGCGGGATAATCGACACCTTGAGCAGTGGGTCCGAATGTTCGAGGAACCAACCGCACACGGCGTGACCCGCCTCGTGGTACGCGACCGTGCGTTTCTCTTCCGGCGACAGCACGTTCGTTTTCTTCTCCATACCGGCGATCACACGCTCGATCGCCTGCTCGAAGTGTTTCATCACGATCGACTCGTTGAGATCGCGCGCCGCAATCAGGGCCGCCTCGTTACACACGTTGGCAATATCGGCGCCAGTAAAACCCGGCGTCAGGGCGGCCATCTTACGCGCCAGATCCGTCTTGTCCAGGTCCGTCTTCAGTGGGCCCAAATGCACTTTGAAAATCGATGCTCGACCTTTAATGTCCGGCGCGGGTACGTAGATTTGTCGATCGAAGCGTCCCGGTCGAAGGAGCGCCTTATCCAGGATGTCGACACGGTTCGTCGCTGCCAGGACCACCACGTTCGTAGTCGTATTGAACCCGTCCATCTCCACCAGCAGCTGATTCAGGGTGTTTTCCTGCTCAGAGTGGCCACCGAAACTTTTTCCCCCACGCTTCCGCCCGACTGCATCGATTTCGTCGATGAAGAGTATGCACGGTGCGTTCTTGCGTGCCATCGCGAACATGTCCCGCACGCGCGACGGTCCCACACCGACGAACATTTCCAGGAACTCCGACCCGGACACGGTAATGAACGGTACGTTCGCTTCACCGGCCGTTGCCTTCGCGAGCAGCGTTTTGCCTGTACCGGGTGGGCCCGTTAGCATTGCTCCTTTGGGAATTTTCGCACCGAGATCGATATACTGCTGGGGGTTCTTGAGGAAGTTCACGAATTCCATGATTTCGATCTTTGCTTCCTCGCAACCAGCAACGTCCCTGCAGAAACGACACGAATTCGGTGAGCGAAATCAGAAAAAAAAACCATCACAATCACACCACCTACTTGAAGCCGACGTTGATTTCATTAGCATTGATTAGTTTGGCCGTCGATTGCATGACACCACCGAACAGACCGCCACCCCGACGGCCACCACGTCCTCCGCCCATCATCTCCGACGAGCGGCGCATCATGTAGACGAGAAAGCCGATGATGAGCAGCGTCGGCAGCAGGCCCGTTAAGCTGGAAGCTTCCAGCTCGCTGCGATAGATGACGGGGACAAAGTTGACCGGCTCGATGTTCATGTCCGTCTGCACGTTTTCCAGATTGCGCTCGAACGAGTCGACGCTACCAATGTTGAACCACAGCACGCCCTACGAGAAAAGAACTTCTTATTTTCACCACCTTATTTTGAAAGAGCTGAAACCTGTATCAAGTAAGCCAAAAAATACTTACCGAAGAGTCAGTAGCGTTGCCGGCCGTTAGCTTAACACGAACCCACTTTTTGTTCACCACCTCCAGCTTGTCGACGATGCCACGAGCGAGGTAGCTGAAATCGGGCACAAACGAAAGGTTTTCAATATCGACACCGCTTCTTGTACAAGCATTTCTTCCGATCGCACGCACTTGTTTACGAATTCCTTCCACGCTATTTCCTTGTAGCCCATCTCGAAGAAAGCTATGGCCGAAATCAACGCCACACCGGCCAGCGCACCGAATATCAGCATCTTCTCCTTATCACCATCCTCACCGCCACCGATCGGGCGACCGGAACCGCCGCCACCGCTCGACCCACCCTTATTGCCGCGGGCCGGCTGTGGTGAAAACATGCCCAGATTCCAATCATTCTTTCGAGAGGTAGCTCCAGGTGGTGCTGTGGACTGTGTGCTGCTGCCCGACTGTTCCGCCGGCCCAGCGTCCTTGCTGCCAGCGCTCTGTTCGGCCTTGTTCGCGTGCTTCCGCTGGGACGCGTTGGTACTGCCGGGTGGTTTGTAGTACTTTTCGAACCCTTTCGGTGGTTTCTCGCAAAACACTTGAATGCGGTGAATGAACTCATTCCACGTCTTGTTGCTTCTCGATTGAAGGTAGCTCAGGCTACGAATAATCTACCGGGATGGAACGAGAGCGATCTGACGATAATGAAAAAGGGCACGAAGCGGGACACTGAAGATCCCGTTACCTGTTCACAATCGGGCCCGTTCACCGTACGGTGCGGTCTGTTTAGCCCGATGAGCACGGATTCGAGCTTTTTGGCTGTCGTCAGGACACGGTAGGCCATTGTAGTGCTGCGGAGGGTTTTCCTTGGATTTCTATACGCTAGAACGCACTCATGCAAATTAACACCGCCCAAAGCTAGCCCACTGGGTAAGTACTTTAAATCATAATATACTTTATTACACAATCTTCGCAATCCTTCACAGCGCGATGCGTGTTGACGAAATTTTGCTTACAAGTTTCGTGCGTGTGCGATGAGGAGGTGAAGAAAATTGTCACACTCAACAGTGCGTGTGTGTGCGTGTGCCTTTTTGACAGCTGTGTGTCATAACATGCCGATGGCAGCCGGTTTCTCCCAAAAAAAAACGATTTGCTGTGTTGCCAGTAAATGCGATGATACAGGGTTCGTGGGTTTTCCACAAATTCTAGCAATTTGTTTAAAAGCAAGTTTACGACATACATAATTTACTTGCTGCTTCCATTTTCATATCAGTGACGAGAGTGTTCTTTAGATATTTTTAGTATTTTTAAGTAGAAAATATGGTTTTTTTGATTTAAAATGTGTAAATACGAAAGCAATGAATTTGAATCTTGCTTACTGGCAGCACTATCGCTGCGATGTTATTTCACAGTCATATGTTACGAAGCAGCGTGTAAAACGGAATTGTGCAAAAAATTCTACGAAGTAGGGAAACACGAGATGATAAAATACTAGTGTCTTTATCGGAGGATAGTGTTTGGTGTGTGGCCTATCGTCAAAACAATCCATTTGTGTGATCTCAACAAAAACATCCCAAACTCGGCCGATCACAAAAATTCCACTGAACTCGGCGCCTGTGTAACAATAGTTGCAAGTGGTGGAGGTTGGCCGCTTCCGCGTGCCGCGCGCGAGTCTCAACAAACCGTACTACCCCCGAGGGGAGCCGGAAGTTATTAGCTTTTGTTTTATTAGAACGCGAACTAGGAACACAATGGTGATATCGACCGAACATGAACGGAACGGGATTGCCGATTTCTTCACGCAGGTGGATCCTGAAGTTCGCAAAGTGACGCTAGCGATCGGGAATATCATCTCGAAGAACTCCATCAAAGAGATCACGTTGGAAAGTAAGTATTGGGGGGTGCATTGCCGTCCGGTGTTGATTGGACGAGGGAGAGGGAGCAAGCAAAGAGGCGTGCAACGCGAGTGCATAAGATATCGCGCTTATCTATCAATCGTGCTGGACATGGACAGTGCGGTATGAGGCAATCGGTTTTCGGTTCGCTTGATTTATGGTCGATGGTTTTGAAAGTTAATTATACGGATTGGCGCTACGATTATTTTCTCGCTGTTTGCTTAAGCTTATGATAAGAGAGACATATTTTATTAGAAATTGTTTCCAATTTCGTTTTAGAATCTTTGAACGTCATGATGGAACATTGCCGCGATGCTGGATCGTTGTTAGCGAAAAATATTGTCAAGACAGAGTACCTCTTTAAATATCTACAAACCTACAACATCAGCCTACCATCGGACAGCTCGAAGGCGACGTTAATCGAGCAATGCTTGCTGCTATGGCGACGCAAGTACGGTAGCGCTTCGTACGTGCCATCTACGTCCAGCGACCAGCCTGGCCCATCATCGTCCTCAGCCACGTACGCATTTCCTTCCACATCCGCCGACTCCAGTCGCTCCAGCGGTACCACGCTGCATAATCACATCGACAACTACAATGCACTGGCAGCCTCCTCGAATGGAGTATTTTTCAGCGAAAATACTAACGGCCCCGGGGAACCCGATGCGGAAGGCGAACCACCCGGTCTGGAGCAGTATCCGGTGAATTTGCTAGCGCTCGACTACACGGTATGGTTCTTTCTCAAGTGGAATCGTAACTCGCTCGATGAAAGTGCGTTCTGGGTCGACGCCAACTGCACGGTGATGTTGGAGATTAGTGAAACGCAGCAGGGCACGGAGCAAGTGTGCGGCCCGCAGGACATCATCAACCTGATCCTGAGCCTAAAGTTCCAGTACAATTTTCAGTTGGTGCCAAATATCATGTTCGACGGCTGCCAGGGCCGGTTAATGGATTCGGGCGTGTTGGCGCTGTCGTGCGGCGTCGTGTACAACAATCAACCTGGACCAGACAATCGGTTCGTGTGTTTGGGCGAATTTGAAACCCTGATCGGATTGCGACGCGATCCCACTGAAAACAATAACTGGAAGATACGAATGCTGAAGCTGTACATACGGTACAAAAAAGTGGACAATTTACCTGCGCTGGCAAACAGTAAAATGCTCAACAATTGCCTAATGATACCACTAACGATGGATATTGTGTAGGGTTCGCGGTCTCCACATTCGATGATTTCGTATTCTCATCACCATGAACATCTTTGTACCTGCTCTTGGAAATTAAAGTAGGCGATCGGTACACGAATGTGCAATTTTTTATGTTGTGCAATGTGGATGGGGTGATTACAGTGCCTTATTATGTAAGAATTTTGTATAAATAGAGCAATAAAAGTATTTTGAATAGTAGTTGGACAATAATTTGCACTTGTTTCGCTGAGTTTTTGCACCGTTATGTTCGCGGAAGGAAGAGTTTATGTTAGTGGTTTCTAGTTAATAATTTCATCGTCTTGTTTTACATATCGCATTTGCAATTTTCGTTGATTGCAGGTAATTTTTGATACTTTATCATTGAATAAGAGCGTGGTGTACGGGAAATGAAATTAAATAATCATGCGAAAGTAAACAAACTTCACTGCCACATTGCGCTGGTAGTGGTGTGGCAAAATGTCAAAACAGACGTAGCAAAACACGACACCGAGCGAAGAAAACACTCGGTAGCTTCATCGAAAATGGACACAGCAACCGCGGACGATTTATTGTCATTCAAAGAATTTCCGCTGATGAACGAAGCCAGTGGAAGCCAAAGTGCACAAATTAACATTAACTCACCGCAACGAACGTTTTCCAGCCCAGATGATGAAGATGAAGCCACACCGCAAGGTAAGGAATCTGTTGCTGCTGCTGCTGCTGCCTCTGTCGATGAATCGTATGCATTGTGGTTTTTTCTTTCTTAAATCGTAAAAAGGCGACAGATCAGCAAAGACGGTCTCGATTTTTAGCTTCGAGTACTACCAAAAGTTTTTCGACGTCGACACCATGATCGTGGTGGATCGCATTGCCACTTCGATGATCCCGAAGCGCGCCCCAGCAAACTATCTGAAGCTAAACATTGCCACGAATCCGGATATGTACGGTCCAGTCTGGATCGTGCTAACGTTGGTAAGAGAAAGATGAAAGACTTGAACTTGAAAAAGACTTGAAAAAATAATGCAAACGAGTTTGTGTGTGGTTTTTACAGATTTTTACAATTGCTATATCGGGCAATATGGCAAGCTACCTGCAAAGTGCTGGTGATCACCATTGGCGATACAACTTTCATCTGGTGTCATATTCGGCCACAGCCATCATACTGTACACGATATTGGTTCCCAGTGCATTGTGGGGGTTCCTGAAGTGGAGCGTACACCCAAACGAGCTCGACCTGGAGGAGGAGGAATCGCTCACTCCGAACCTGCTATCGCTGATCTGCATCTACGGTTATTCGCTAGCAATTTACATTCCAGTTTCAGTACTCTGGACAGTACAGGTACGATAAAATGAAGACACGGAGGCACGCACGGATTGAAATGATTAAGCTTTTCCCCTTTTCAAACTACGTTGCGACAGGTGTCACTCATCCAATGGCTGCTGGTCATTACTGGAGCATTTTTGTCCGGCTTTGCGCTACTTACGATTCTGATGCCAGCGGTGAAAAAGTCCAAGTATTCTCTGTTCCTGGTGCTAGCGATCGAACTGGCACATTTTGCTCTGGCGGCCGGGTTCATGCTATACTTTTTCCATGCTCCGGACGCGGAGACGCCTGTCGAAACGCACGTGCAAAAAATTACCTCCAGTGTGGTACTGAATACGACGATGCAAAGCAAGAGTGCGTAAGATAACGGGAGTGATTCATCAGATGTAAAACGTACTTGTAACAGGCAAATAAAAATATAATATATCACCTACACGATGCGTTGTTCCATATTGATGTAATGTGATGAAGAGATTATTAATTATTCGTTGTACTAAATCAAATTAATTTAAAATTTATTTTTACTAGCGCTTTTTCGGTACGATTAGATTTTTATATTCTGTTTTGGTTTTCTGTTTGGTCACGAAATAATCAAAGAATATTTTCACATTCAGATGGCGCTTTGGTGCCCTTTTGTCGATAGAAATGACGTACAGAAATGAAATCATGATAAATCCGATTCCAAAATACGGTGCATTGTTATCAAAACAAGAGATATATGTTTACAAAAGACTAGCATTGCAAGTTAGTTGCATAATACAAACTAACGATGGTAGTCGCAATCGGTTTTGAAGGAAGTGCCAACAAAATTGGCGTCGGTATCGTTCGGGATGGAGAGGTGTTGGCCAACGAACGTGAAACGTACATTACGCCGCCCGGTGAAGGTATACCACATAACTATAGTTTTATGCACTGTTTCTAACATGGTTTTGTTCTTCGCACCAGGATTCTTACCAAAGGAAACGGCTCAGCACCATCGTTCCTGCGTGCTAGACATACTAAAGCGCGCTCTGGATGTTTCGGGACTCGCACCGCAAGAGATCGATGTCGTGTGCTACACGAAGGGGCCCGGTATGGCACCGCCGCTTCTAGCGGTAGCAATTGTCGCCAGAACCATCGCACAGATATGGAACAAGCCGCTGCTCGGAGTAAACCATTGCATCGGGCACATCGAGATGGGTCGACTGATCACGAAGGCAGCGAACCCGACCGTACTGTACGTAAGCGGTGGCAACACGCAGATCATTTCGTACGCTTGGAAGCGGTACCGCATTTTCGGCGAAACGATCGACATTGCGATCGGTAACTGTCTCGATCGGTTCGCACGTATCATTCACCTTTCGAACGACCCTAGCCCGGGCTACAACATTGAGCAGATGGCGAAGAAGGGGAAGAATTACGTTCCGCTGCCGTACTCAGTGAAGGGTATGGATATGAGTTTTTCGGGCATACTGTCCTTCCTCGAGCAGAAGGCGCGCCCCAAAGGAAAGCACACCAAAGGGAAAAACGTCGTAGAGCAGGAGAAATGGTCCGATGAGGATCTATGCTTTTCGCTACAGGAAACGCTGTTTGCCATGCTGGTCGAAACGACGGAACGCGCCATGGCACACACCGGTTCGAACGAGGTGCTAATAGTGGGCGGTGTCGGATGTAATTTGCGCTTGCAGGAAATGATGGGCATTATGTGTGAGGAGCGTGGTGCCAAATTGTTTGCGACCGACGAGCGGTTCTGTATCGACAATGGGGTAATGATTGCACACGCCGGTTGGGAAATGTTTCGCTCCGGCACACGGATGGCGTGGAATGATTCGACCATCACGCAACGTTTCCGCACGGACGAGGTAGAAGTATCGTGGCGGGATGATTGATCGAACGAATGGAATGGTTTCAATAAATACGCCCACTTCGGGGATTTGTTACAGACTACGTTTTAATGCACTTTACAGTTCACAATTGGCGTACAGACTAGGGCTCGCTGGTTTGCCGATGCTCATCGTAACCTCAACCGTAGGCTGTTCACCTTCCTTCGCCAAGCGGTACCGATTCTCGCGACCGGCTTGCAGCTTGATTGGCACCATCGGTGCTGGTTTGCCCGTTTCGCGTGCGACGAATTCTTTCAGCAGCGGTGGCAGATCAATTTCTCGCGGGAAGATCTTTTCCGGCCGCTCGGTAAATTTGCAGTACGCGGCTTCTTCGTGTTTGGACAGCAACCGGTAGTCCGCCTTGTAGGAAACACTCTCAATCTGCACCGGATTGGGGTATTTTCGACCGCGAAACGTTTTCTCTACCGTCACGCGCACCTTTCGGGCTGGTTCCTGTGAGAAAAAAAAAACACAATTCGAGCGATCATGATAGCCATTTTCACTGGATCTGGCGATAAACAAACAGTAGTACCTCATCCGGAAGCGCTTCCACGTTCAAAATCTTCATGAAGCTCGGTTCAGGGTAGCGTTCGAACATGCTCCTTACAACGACTCGACCCACACCGAAGTTTTTCAAGTTTCCCACAATTTCCCACAGCGTTTTACCACGAAAATCCGTCGTCCGGCCAATATACTTAATCGTAGCCATCGTGGTGTGGTGTGGTGTTTTGCGGCACAAAACTGTGTGAGTTATGCAAACTGTGTTTACGTTTCTTCTACTTCTTCCATGTCGACATGCTGGATGTCAAACTTCGGAAATCTTCGGAAAAATG
>JXXB01002731.1:0-10090 GCA_000956275.1 Anopheles koliensis
TGACCTCCAGTTCGCCCGAATCAGTCCCTAGTGATTAAATTGACATTATTTTTGTGGGTTACGTGCCGCCCGCCTACCAACCTGACCAACTTCGGATGACCATCCCGTCCGGTCCGGCAAAACGCTGGACCATTCCACATACCATACAGTAATTGGAGAAAGTTTGTTGCCGCAAAGAGTCGGGTTTTGCGTGCCGCCGGCCGCCAGCCGCAGCCTCCGCCAGGGGGGCGGGAAATAATGAACGACGAAAGTGACAATTTCACGTGCGCGAATGGGTCGGTGCAGGGTGGTGGGTTCGTTCAAAAGTTTGCGTGTTTTCTAACAGTCGGTGGAAATAATTGCAGGGGTTGGCGGGTTTTGAAGGTTGATGAAAGTGTAATTAATCGCGGACGGCATTGCGGAATGTGTCGAGGCGGACGAGGCGTGGCGGTTAGCATTGATTGGTTTCGGAGCAGGAATGCTTTGGGATTATCTTATCTCATGATGGATGTCGCGATGTAAATTATAGGTTTTTTCGAATCGAATTCATAAAAATAGAGCAATCGTAAGGAGGTCAAAAAATGAAGAGAATTTATTTTTTTAATAATTCATAGCATATTCACCATCTTTTTATTTGATTATAATCGAAAATAATGCTTTTTTGATATGGTCCATAAAAGGGCCTAAAATTTGTGTACAATTATTTAAATTTTAAATAAAGATTCACCAATTTGCTGGCCCCTTATTCCTCGTTCCAATCTTACCTTTTTTCAACGCACTCGCCACCATCGAATTAATTCAGTGGCAGAAAAATTGACATGCAAAGGCAATTATTATTCATAAATTAATGCGAAACCGACCGAATGGCCACATGGTGTTGCACTTGTTTTTCGTGTCAAACTTAACATGATTCCATCCTCATCGTTGCCCTGTCCGAAGAAAACTCGTACACATGTTGGAAATGAAACAATTTCATAGGAAGTCAACAACAGGAAAAAAATATCCTCTTGTTTATGCCGCCGGTAGCGGGTGAAATTTACGATCTGAAAATTGTTCCCACTTTTCGTTTCTGACACAGTGGCAACGGAGTGTCCGTTGTAAGCGCTCCGCGTTCGTAGCCCAGCGATAAAAGGACTGTGGGTGAATTTTCATCACTGTACAAGTGCTATAATTTATGCATTTCATTTTACGTGCGCTATTCGTGCGTTCCGCGCGTCTCTAGTGGCGATGCACGTACGAGGATGCCGAAGCACAAAATTCCCCCAAGGAGTGAGGCAATTCTGTTCCGCTCGCCAGTGCCAAGTCAGTGTGGTTTTTTATCGAAATTAAATAAAAAACAAAACGATTTGTTTGTGCGTCTTGCGCCTCGAGTTTACTCGATACTTTAAGCGTATTATTCGGTACGAATTTAATGCCAAAATTTATTGCCGACGCTGCGTACGAGCACGGAGAAATGGTGCAAAAACATCCTCCTAATTAAATGACAAACGAGAATCGTTAAAAGAAAGCATAGAAATAAATGTGTTTAATGTGTTTCTGCTCGGTCTGCGCTCGGGTGTAGATAGTGAAGTGCAGTGAAGAAGCCGGGTTTTAATTCGTGTGACCCATAAAAAGATACTCAGTGACATTCGTATTTCCGTGTGTGTGAGTGTTGAGTGTGACCTTTAAAGTGAAGTTGTGGTCATAATTTTTAATTATGTGAGAACGAAAATTTGTGTGTTTATTCGGGATTCGGGACGCACAAGAACTTCCGCCTCCGGCTCCCAAGAATGGACTGTTGAAACGAGTTCGGGTTCGTTTATATCGTGCGATTTATTTCCTAACGACATCCTTCGCCCACTGAAAAACTAAACATCATGGCCGTGGCGTGTAGCCGAAAGCGTCGGAAAAGGATCGCAACCGGTTGGGCGTCCCTGGCGTGGACCCTTCTGGTCGTTTTCTCGCTAGAAGCTCGGCGTGTCTTCGGTGCGCCACCGCTCGCTGCAAAATCCTGGCCCGCGATGAAAACGTACGACATCTGGGGAGAACCACCATCGTGGCAGGAGCGGTCAGGGGCAAGGTCGAGCGATTCCTTCGACCCACTTACGAACCGGTACAACGGCAGCGCGGCAACCGGTTCCGGCGGGCGTCGAAGTCGCTACAGCTACGGCGAACCGACGTCTTCCTTCTACGGTGACGCAAGCGAACGGGACGACCGGCGTGGCCGCAGACGCTCCGCGAAAGGTAAATTAAAGTGCGATTGAAGTGAAAGTTTTTGCTAATCGTGGATCGGGTCGGTGGATCGACGGCGGGAGGAAAACATTCTTAGCTTCTACCCCGGTGTGTCATTTGCGGTGTCGGTTGAGAAAGTGTTCCGGGGAATCGCCCGCAGTAAAACCGGATTGTCGCTGTTTGGGTGGAGAGTTTGAGGTTCGGGGAGGGATGAGCAGGAAGCCGCGCTTGCAAACTTGTTTCGTGTAACAACATAATTGCGCTGTGTGTGATTGCATCGATTGGATTGTCGTGGGTCGGTGTTAATTCAAATGGATCCGCGCGAGCAACCCTCCCCTCAATGGAAAGTTCTACACGTTGAGAAAGTTCTTTGTGTTTTGAATCAGCAAAGGAGAGAGAGAGAGGAAACTCTAGCCGGTTGTGGAACAACTTTGATTACAAATTGCTTGGAAATTCGAGACGATAGATCATTGATACTGTTCGTTCAGCGCGCTTCGTGTTTTTAATTAAGATTTGTAACGTTGCTAAATTTACATACATTGAAAATCGAGATATTTGGCTAAAACAACATGAAATTGATTTGAACATAGGATGAACTTATTGTAAGCCGGAAGAAAATTTAATTCAATATTTGGAACTGATTTCTTTGGAAATTGAATTCAAATTGAAATTTCTTTGAAAATTTTAATTTAATATTTTTATTAATGTTTGAAATTGCGTAAATTGCGTTGCATATCTTCAGGCGTAATCACAAAGCTTTTGACAGAATGAAAAAAAACACAGTACGGAGTAAATTGTACTGCTTGTTTTCAAACGAATTTTCTTCCAAATTCCATACAAAATCTTCCAAAATAATAGCACCCGTAAGGCAACGCAGCTACTGACGTACCAGGAACTTAAATCATTACTTACCGAAAAAACTCTTCCTAGCGTCTCGAAAAAGCAAGTTCTTGACTCATGTACACTACGGAAGCCGCCGTGTTCTGCCGCCGTGGGTACGTTAGGTAGTCTCGTTAAACAGATCTGACACCAAATTAACAAACGACCGACGAGCAAGAAACAAGCCGTGGCCAACGATACCGGGTCGGTTGTAATGCGCTTACAATCTGCTGCACCGAGCGTGAAAGTCGGAAGAAACAATAACAAAAATAAGTCACTCCGGGTCGAGGGATCGTTTGTGTTTGCAGTTTCGCAAAAGTTGGCCACCGTTCATGACTAGCGCGACGAACAGACTGGCTGAAGCGCAGGTTTTTTAGGGCGAATGGGACAAAGTTTATGCAGCGCTCTGACACTGAAGCCTGTGATGCAACCGACGCACTCGGTGTTCCCATGCAGCAACAGCTTTGATGGGAGAAGCTGATGAGGAAACTCGTTGTTTGCTCTGCCCCACTGCTCGTTTCCGCTGGCTGATGTCCTGCGTCCGGGGTCGGGCGAATGAAACGGCGTGGTTAATTGGGTGCTGAATAATCCATGCGCTGGAGGCAAAGTAATCGTAAATGGGTTGTAAGAACCCCTTGAACCACGAGGCTCCACCACGCAGAGGGAGATGAGCTGGAAGATGGCTTCTACTGGTAGAAAGCTATTTAAAGTTCCTCTCGGGCATGGGGAACTTCCTTGCCATCTCCGCCCTCCATTGTCGGTTTTTTAATATTTCGATTAGTTTAGGTCAAGTTCAGGTTTTTCGGATAGTGGCCCGAGTCTTTGGCCGAACGGAAATCCGCCGGAATGCGGTGTGAAATAATTGGAATAATGGAGCGGAGCCGAACTTTGGCTTCGGTGTACTTAAGCCGCACGCTTAGGACTTGCTCAAGCAGCCCGGGAAATAGAATACGTGCCTAGCCTAACTATCAACCGATGTAAATAAATAGAACCCGCACCCGCACGGGTGCCTTCCAGACATATCTTCATTACCATTTACCCACCCGCAAGCAGATGGGTTCATGAATAGTTGAACGCATGGCCCCGTGTGCACATCCGGTGCCATTAGGCTGGGCTGCCGGATTTCGATACCTTCTCCTTGCGGCCGCATGTGTGTGTGTTTGGTTCCGTCTGTAAATGATGCCTCTTCCCGTTATGTTTCCGGTTTCGCTCTAGTGCTGAACTTCCTACCGGTACCGGTCGATGACGAGTGCCTGTCGGACGATGGACGCCGGACGGGCATGTGCATGAATGTGTACGAGTGTCGCATCCAAGGAGGCACTGCCCGAGGTCAGTGTGCACTTGGATTCGGTGTGTGCTGTGTGTGTAAGTATTGGACAGTAGCCGGTTGGCTGCGGTTAGTTTCGAAGAGTTTCTGGAGCAGACGCTTTCTCGCAAGATGTAAATAATTAATTAATTTTCCACAAAATCCAGTCGGAAGTCTTCTGGAATGTGATGAATAAAGTGAAGATCAAATAATAGAATAAATAATGAAGTTGATATAACTCATTCCCGCTCAAGTGTAGGTCCTTGGAACTCGCTCTGCTCTAGACTAATTCTTCAAAGTTCTACGAATAGACAAGTCCAAGATATATACTCACGGTTGCTTACTTCCTAATACAATCCCAGTTGTCGCCAGCTGCAACGATGAGATAGTCAACAACATCACCTACTTTGTATCGCCATCGTTCCCCGGGATAGTGCCCAAAGACCTGGGGAGCTGTAAGCTGAAGATAAAGCTAATGAATCCGGATATCTCGCAGTTGAAGTTTGACTTTATTCACTTTGCGTTGGTAAGTAGCGGAGCTTCTTTGAGAAGTGCTTTGAAAAGATCTGATACAATTTATTTCTTCCTTCTCCCAGGGTCAACCGAATCGACGGACTGGAGTATGTGAAGGGGATCTCTTCCGATTGATTGGCGGTATCTCCCCGTTCGACTTGTGTGGACAGAACTCCGGCCAGCATCTGTACTACGATTTGAGCCCGAAGAGTCGCGCCGACGAGCCGATCGAGCTGGAGATGAACTTTGCGTCGCGTTCGTTCGCCCAGCGTCTGTGGGAGATCCGTGTGTCACAGATCCCGTTCAGCCAGCGGTCACCGAGCGGTTGCATGCAGTACTACACCGGAACGGAGGGTCTCATCCAGACGTTCAACTTTGCCGAGAACGGACGCTATCTGGCGAACCAAAACTACCGGGCGTGCATTCGACAGGAGAAAGGCATGTGCTCGGTTGCGTACGAACCGTGCGATGATCAATCGTTCCGGATTGGGCTACCGGGGGGACAGAACGCTCCCGGTGGCGCCGGTGGTGGAGGACCTTTGGGTGGTTCGCTGGGTGGTTCGCCAGCCTCACCGACGTCCGGCACGGGACCGTTTTCGGATCCTTCGCTAGCGAGCGATCCACTCGCACCGGCGGCAGATATTCCCGTCGAACCGTCGCCCGTGGCGGATCCGGTTGTGGAGGCACCACCTTCAGACACGCCGGCCGATCTCGAACCGGCCGCTGATGAACCGATACCGGCGGAAGATGAACCCGAGGTGGCGGCGGATGATCCAGCCGCTGATGATGAAGGTTCCGGTGGTGGTGGTGGTGGTGGCTTCTTCGATGGGTTCTTCCCGTCCTTCTTCTCGCGCAGTATCTTCGACGAGGATGATGATGATTTAATCGTGAAAGCTCCAAAGCGAAGAAAGGGCCGTGCGAAGTCAAACGGCAACTGGCACGCCCGGCAGTTCGAGGGCATCAACTGTCTCGATCGGATCACGTTGCCGTGCATCGTCGAGGACTTTATTGGTGTGGGCATGGGCGATTTGCCCACTTGTCGGCCGGTACACTGTGGCAACTCGCTCTGCCCGACGGGCGTCTCGCCGTGCCGGGTGGAGACGTCCGTGACGCCGTTCCGGCTCGGTATACACTTCGGCGAGGGCATCGACCGGGGCAGCCCGGAGGATAATCTGGGTGCGTGCATCCGGTACAATCAGATACCGTGTGCGGATTAGGCGAGGAAGTAGGGCGGAGGAGGAGTGTCAATAGACTGGTGCAGTTGTATACAGTAGGGTAGACGATTATTGGGCGCCTTTCAGTCGTCGTTGTGTATAAACTAGTTCGTATTTCAGTGTGTATGAGGACATGTGCGTTTCGTGTGACTGAGAACATTATTTATTTGCCATGGACGAGTGCGATGCAAAGTAGGCTAGGCGACGAATAGGCAATAAGTTATGTAAAGGGTGAGGACGAGAGAGAGCGTATTATGATGAATATAAATCGTCACCCGAATGCTACATTCGCTGCATTTTTTCCTCTCGTTCGCGTCAAACTTAATCTTTCAACGCTTCGAAATGTTGTAAATAAATTTAATAAACGACAGCTAAGATCTCTTCTTGTACTTTTCGTTTCAATATTTATAATAGAAGGTCATTAGATATTAGTAGAATGTGATGCCGCTAAGTTTCCCGCTAGAGGGCGCCACTGATCGATAGAAAACTATTAACGTCAGATTCAACACGCATGCAACCATAAAAAATCGATCAACCTTTGCAATCATAACGCCATCATCGGGATCGTCATATTGTCGAAATAAAATGTGAAGTGTCACGTGAAAACACGAGGGCTCATCGCGTAAAGAAAGCCTCTGCGTTTTCGTCACACTCATGAACCAGGAGTCCGATTTTACGATCCTTCGAGTTAATGGCGACCGAAATATTGTTTTAGCTCCGGTGCTACGATTTCGCTGTCAACCTACGTAGGTGTTAAGCAAAGGGGCGAGCAGAAACCAAACTTTATGCGATGGTGCGCAGTAAAACACAATTTCTATCACTGCCCCCGTTAAGGGACGGAGCCCGGCACATGATAACGCGGCCGTGTTCGAGTGCGAGTCGAAACCGTTTTGCTCGCATGTCGCACGGTTTGAATCTTGCCGTGGTCGATGGAAATATCGTGAAACAATTGATTGTGGCGTTTATGTAGGTTAAGAGCATTTCGGTGTCATAAAACGGTGCGGTTGGTTCTGCTGATCAAATTTCGCTTTCCAGCAGCTTCGGTGGCTGCGAGAGTGTGATGAAAAATGGTTCCCAAGACTGATTTAAAATGGAGTGGTTTATGGGCCGCAGAGGGTTGAACCGAATTGGTATCGAGCTTCAAGAGCAGCAAAAAGAGTAAAGGTATTTTATGTATTTTATTGTAACGAAGCGACATTTGATGCAGGTAGCTAAAGGAGATGTCTTTTTTAGGAGAGTTTTTTTTTCTATTTTTTATGACCAAAGTAGGCTTGAAGATGCAAGATTGTGGTAGAATATAGCTCATCTGTGCGAAAGGTTTATGAAAGGGTTAACCACTGATAAAAGATCGTCTAGAGTAACGAAATGCAATAAGTCCTTTAGTCGAATAGTTGATTAATCTGCCTTAATTATAATCAGTGTGAAAAATCCCTTTCGTTGCTCAATAATTTATTATAATTATTTGTTTATATTTGCCTCAAAAATCAATGTCACTAATAATTTTATTATAATTTCCTTTTCCCATTTTCAATGACATAATTCGGTACGTAAAGTGTTCACTAACTCGAACCAGTAGCACCTCCATGGTTCTCAACTTCACACAGCACCAATTATTACGATGAGAAATGCTTTAATTAACCTTCTAGGCTTACGCCTCGGGTCACAATCGTATGCCCTCGCTTTAAGAGACGCTTTCGTCTTCCATATTATTCATCACTAGCAAGAACAAGAAAGAAACATAATCACAGTGCGACAGCATTGGACATAACCCTCATTTCGGGTTCTGCCTCCCGCTCTCGGTTGTATCGTACATTCTGATTTAATTCCAATTCCACCGAGTGGAACCGTACCGAGCCCGGGGAACTTTCTCCAATTGACTTGAGTTTAATGGTTTCTTTATGAACTTTTTGCACACCCCGGCCCGGACCGGACTGCGCGAAACGAGTTGCAAAAATAATACGAAAAACGCTGGCCGGTGCAATTTGGGGCCATGTAGTTTACTGCCGGCCGACTCTCGTTGCCTCCAACGGCTTCCCGAAACTGCTTGGGGCTTCGCAGTGCCCGGAATAACGAATCAGAACCCGAACAGAAGTATGCGTCTTGTTCTTTTGCAGAATGAAATTTTAATCTCGTACTTTATTACCTCGCCGCCATGAGGAGTGACCTCGGCCGTGAAAAGTATAGGACTTGGGAGGTAGCAGCAGGAGCTTTGAGCGCCTCTTACCTTGAGCGCCGAGTACCGAGCCGGATTCACTGCCGGACGAGAAAAGTACAACTCATTGCAGCACGATATGAAATGCAATGCTGGAAAAAAGCACACAGATTGAAGTACCGGGACGCAGGCTGTTA
This sequence comes from Anopheles koliensis, assembly GCA_000956275.1. NCBI lineage: Eukaryota > Metazoa > Arthropoda > Insecta > Diptera > Culicidae > Anopheles > Anopheles koliensis. The sequence goes on from JXXB01002731.1 coordinate 8,452, forward strand.
TGGCTGTCTTTTTGAGGGAAAACCTTATCGGAACGAAACGTTTGCACAAAGGAACCGGTCGTAGGGATTATCAGGTTCAAGGGTGTGGGGCGAACCGTTCGGTACGGGCTGGAAAAATAACAAAATAACAACGGCAAGCGAAAATCGGACTGATATAATGATAAAATAGTGCTCCCACCGGGAACGATGCAAATGAAATGGAATAAAAGGACACGAATGGAAGAAAGTGTAGCAACACTTTGTCACGTACTTTTCCATGGTAATTATTTTTATTTAAACCCTCTTGAGGAATTTGCAATCGATTTGTTTTTCTTTTCTGTTTTCGTATTTCGTGCCCTCTTTTAGTTTTTGTTTTTGTTCCTTTTTTCCTCCTCTCACGTTCACGTTTTACGATCGAATTGCTGGTGTCTCTCGAACAGCTCCAGTGAGAAGAGCTCATAAACTTTATTCATATTTAGCTAGTGCTTCCGTTCCGTCTGTGTTCTATCCGTGAGTGACGAACAAAGCAAATCAGATAATTTCGCTTTGAATCGGAATAAAAGGGATGCGAGAGGTAAATAAAGTTATGCAAAAGCAAAAAGAAAAGCAACAAAAGGCGATACGAAAGTCCTTCCGTTGGTGTTTATCCGTTTGGGATGATATTTTAGGATGATGCTTGCCTATTCGTTTATACCTTCTCGTACTTCACACCAAATGAGATTTTATGCATTTTAACTCCTTTTCATCTATTATCTGGTGTGTTGCTCTTGGGAATAGTTTATGATTTGGTTTTTGTTTGTTTGTGCTTGTTTTTTTTGGTTTGTGTACCATTGCTTTAGATCAGCGACGATAAGTTTATTTTGCGTGCTTCAATAGCTTCGTTCTTTTATCTGCACGTTCGGATAAATTTGCGTTCTTTTACGTGAACGTGGGCGTGAGTGAGTTTTGTTTCTTTAATTGTTTGCTTACTTTATCTACTTTGTGTTTTGATTTACATTAATTGAATGCATTTGCTTCCGATGTACACGCAGGTTGAGCTAGACGGTCATTTGAGAAGGGTAGTTATCTCTATTTGATAGTAAATATATAATTACAGTGTTGTTTCGTTTGCCACAGTTTTGCCACATTCACACATACACAGACACGCAGGTTTTTGCCGTTCGCTGCTTTGCGTTAACTCTACTTTTATCACATTCAATGCTTATGATTCTGTGTTGCTTGTTTATTCAACTGGGTTTTATCAACGAAATGATTCATTTTCACTTTTTAACAGGAATTTTAGTATGTTGATAGCCATCATTCAAACCCGAACCGATCAAAATGGAATAAGAAAATATAATAAAAGATCACGCAACTATCTAAAAGAACCGTCAGTAGCAGTTCTTTTCGTGGAGAAACCTTTGGGACGATTGGCATGACATTTTTACATGAAAAAGCATCGTAACAAATCTAGAGCGCATAGAATGTAAAATATACATACGCTATCTGTAAATTCATCTGTCGCTTATTCGCTCTATCTCGTTACTCCTTACATCGAGTATGTTTGATTAAAAATATACGTGTCATTGCTGTGTTTGTGTCGAAGCGTTGAAGGCATAATTGAAAATTGAACCGCCCCTGTCCCTGGCCGTCCGGTGAGCCCGGAGAGTTTGTTCAGTGC
>JXXB01002794.1:0-10297 GCA_000956275.1 Anopheles koliensis
GTTTTCGATAACCAGTTCGTAGATTTGAATTCATGTTTATTATTCAATTGTGAGAATGTTTATGTTGGTAGATTACATTGAGGAACAAGCACATGGGTATGGACTGATGTTGAAATAAAATAGCTATGTAATTTGAAGTGGCACATTGAAATCTAAGCGAGCGAATTGTAAATGAAACTTTTCTGTTTTAACAACTCATTTTTCTATTGATGTTCATTTAGTTCCATTTCATAGCATTCTTTTTCACAAATATACAAGATTACGCTAGATTTACGGTGTAAAATTTTGGTTATGGTTTTGTTTTATGTTATTGTTTTTGTTATTGTTTTTTGTTATTGTTTTCTTCTTGTTATTATTGTCTCCAAAAGAAACTATTTCACAAATTTAAATAAAATGTTGCTGAACATTACCCTGTTCTTTATTCCACTGCCGCATTCCAGCCTTTCATAAACACTAAAAAATTAGACCGGAAGTATGTCAAATTATACATTTCATTTTAAGGGTGGAATCAAAACTCACATTTGTTTACATCTCTGGATTTACTATGCGAATAAAAACTGTTTCGAAGTATAACAGCACAGCAATGAAACGCAATCATCCATTATTATAATCCTGCAATTTAATAATTATCATAAATGCTAACGAATGTGAGTGATACGGTTGGACGTTCAATGGTATGGGTTGGAAATAAATTTCGAATTGATAACCTATGAGAATTTTGCAAAGCAAACGAGAACAAATTGACACCTTTGTTCAGGTGGTAATTGGTCATAAAAATGCAACGTTTGGGAAAAGTTCTTTCATTCTTTATACGTTAAACCCTCTGTTAAAAAAATGTAGCTAATTATTCGATTATGTGAATACGCTTTTTTTACTCTTTATTCCATTGCTTCAAAAGTTCGTAGTTTCGTATTATTTCTCGATAGTAATTTGTAGTGAAACATGATCAAGGCTCACGAAAATGATATCTAAAAGATGAACTAAAATAAGGTTGTATTTATATTGGAATGATTGGTGGAAACTCTTGTCGAATCCTATTTTATTTTCAGGCAGTTTGCTTCTCTACTGTTGTATGTTTTTCTTTTACACTTCAATCAGTCCTGCAACGCTGAGAATGCCACAATTTCGTCCCGTTCGACCCCAACCAATATGGAGGCTCATTAATCAGTGGCAGAAAAATGACAGACTCATGAATAACGGAAGCGGAAACGTGAAAGTGCTGAATAATTTATCAGCCCCATCGGATTGGTCTGGCCTGGAGCGGACCGGTAAAGTGGCAATGAGAAATCCAGTTTCAATGGTGTTTCGCTCCAAATGTTACTGCCTTTGCCAGAAGGAGTGTTTCGTGTGCCGAATCGTGCGACAAAATCAAAATCTGCTGACGGCAACGAATTTATGGTGTTTTTGATTTTTGTTTGAATTTGAAAGCTACTGGGAAGAGCAAACGGGCTTAACTGCTTGAATTGCTCTATCCAACAGCTGTGGCAGATCATTTCATATTCTTCGTACTGGTTGTGAAGGTGAATTCTTTCTCGAATGTATTGTAACGCAAAGCCTATGGAGGCCTATAATGAAAAGTAATTTAGAAGTTCGACTCGCAATTAATTTTTTTCTATTTTATCATCACAAATAAATCATGTTTTCTACAAAAGTTATCAGCCTCAGCTTACCCAAATTGTGTGCATAATATCAAACGAAAGAGTTAAAGTCAAATCATGAGTTGTTTTTAAACATAACATTTACGGGTACAAAAGCACGCATTTGATGGTTAAAAGTATTTTTCTTGATTTCTTGAATTTCTTGATTTATGACATTTTGTACATCTAGTTTTAATACGGTCAGTTGCGAAGATTTAATAATTTAACGAAATTTCTCTCTTCTCCCCACCCCCCTTTTTCTCTTTCTCTCTATTTCTTTCTTACGTGTAACGATTGAAATCTTGCCTACCGTTTTACCGGCTTACTATACTGAATTTTACCACCATAGCTGGTTAGTTATTTCTCGCTGAGAGATAATGGTCATGGTAAAAGCGACACCACCTCCAGTACCAAAGCCTAACACCGCCAAAAATCTTAACGGAATTCATAAGTTATATAGAAAGTTTAAGTACTTTCTTGGCAATAGTCGAAGCATTGTTATTATTTGCATTCCGTATGCAAATAATTAAGGATATTATGTATAATGAGTGTTCAGAGCACTCTTTTTTGGTGGTTTTCGATGCTAACAACTGATAGGGAGATTGCAGGGATTCGCCTTGAGCTTATAAGAAGTTATTATAGCAGAGTATATTAGTAAACATTTACGTACGACGATCAAAACAAACAAAACCTAAAACCCTCTCCTAAAACTTAATTTCAAACTAATTGTACAGGTAAACAGGGCATTCCATAATTTAGCAGGCATTGTTTCCATCATCACTATCGCATTAATAATACAAGAAGGCAGGAAGGTGAAAAATAGAACATTTATCATAAATTTGCATTAAGGGAAAATGGCAATGATGAGTTAGCTGGGATATAATCCAGCACCGTTAGCTGCCAGGGCTCCAGCATCGGTACTCTTTGCAAAAAGTGCGTAGGATAGCAGTTTAGCCGCTGTGTCGCGCAATGTTGTACACGTAATCCCAACACGGTGCGGGTGCGTTTTCCCAAAACAACAATTTAATTTCCATACGTACGAAACAGACCGTGCGAAAGATCGATTTAACGCACCGAGTAGGGGTGCGCTAGATGTTTCGATACGCTTATCGACACCATCGATAAATTGACTACTTTTGACGCGCCACCAGGGAGGCTGGTGGCTGCTTAATTGGAATTTATTCGGGTTTGCTCTTACCGCCTCGACAAAGAGGTCTCGGCTGCTTGGGCACAGACTCACGAACTCACGAAGGATCGAGCATTACCGGAAGAGCGAGGCTGCGATCAAGGTGATGAGCACAGTCTGCTATTCTTAATTTAATTACAAGTTTTTAGGCCACAATCAACCGCATCTGCCATCGGAAAGCGCATGATAATGGTGTCCAACGGAAGAGAACGACACTTCATAATGTTCTTTCGGCGTAGCAGCTATCATCGATGTTTCAATGAGCAATGATGAGATCGCTACGTTTGGGATTGAGGATGAGGAGTGATAAATCAATTAACAAAATTGAATGTTGTTCATCAGCTGAGGTGTTTGCGCTACATGGCTCGTTTCTGGTAAATTAGTGGTACTACGCCGCGTACCGTCCGGGAAAACGTGTTGAGTTCGAACCAAGGAGACTTGTTTTTAGGTAATTGTTTAATGAATCATTTAACATAGCATAATGATATAAGTTGATAAGCCAATGTGGATTTCTAAAAGTTTATGATTTTTGCATATGATTCTAAGTTATGATAATAAATTGTTTAAACTGTGATTTAAATTTTTTTAAAGCAAATTGAGTCAGTGATAAGGTTGAAACCAAACTACAACAAACTATTAAGATTGTCGAAGTTTTCATGAAATTACAATTACAATTAAATACTTTATGTTTTTGATCTCTTGGACTTTTTTCTCATTTCATAAAATATAAATGCTCTCCCATATCATGGTTCAACAACAACGCTTAATGGAAGTATAAGCAAGGCAGGCAAACCAATGGCTCATGGAAGATTTAACTTCTTTCTTTCTTTGGTCACTATCTATCCGGAACCAGTCCTATGTTCAGCATCATTTAGTAGCGAGACGATTTATGTCATTTTAATTCAGCCTAATTCTGACTTTGTACCATACGATGGAATAAATTTTCTTCGTGATCATGCTTGCAGAGGCAAGCCAGTGGGGCGAACGGCCACTTGAAAAGAATGCTAAGATATTCAACGTACATGCTTTTTTAAAGGATGCTCTATAGGCGGTTTATGCAGTGATAGTTGTAATAGGACGAGAAAGCGGTTTAAAGTATTTTTAAACGTTTTAAGTTGCTTATGTTCTCAGCAAATATTTTCTCTCTCTCTCTTTTATTCTCTCTCTCTTTTTCTCTATTTCTCTCTTTCTCTCTCGCTCGCTCCTTTTGGCGTAACGACCTGCTGTTTTACCGGCTTACTAAACTGATTTACCACCATAGCTGGTTAGTCTCTCTTTTCTTGTGGAGAGACAGTTTCCGAATAGGATCATCCAGTCCGGAATACTGGTCCTGTCGTGGGAAATACCTTACCACCGCCATTACCACCAGCCCACTGGGCCGCCCCATTCCCAGCCTGACTGTACGAACGGTATATTGTTTGTGTGTTAAATGCGGTTGAAAAGTTTCCAATATTTCTTGAATCTATCGTTTATAATTGTCTCGTCGTTTTCGGCACTTGGGTTAAAATTGTATTCAAATAACCGGTTTGTATTTTGTCACTTCAGCATTTTGTCACATTAAAGATAGTACTTTTGCAATGGCAGTTTGCAAATAATGTTTGCCATTAAGATTTTTGATACAAACTGATCCGCACGATTTGACCATCCGGTGATAAAAAAATATTGGAAAACATGTTTTTATATGATCTACTTTAGATCGACTCTCACACGTTTACTATCAATTTCCAAGAAATTATGGAAATTTTTATATTATCTTTAAGCATATTACTCGAGAGTACGTACGCGTTACAATGACATAAACCCATACAAGCAGACACTTATTTTTCATTAATAGTTAGATGTATTTGTATATTATAACTATCAACATCATATTAGCCATACAAGATCAATATTCAACAATAAAAAAAAAATTAATTCATCTATAAGGATTTTAAAGCAATAGAGATTACGACAAAAATCACCCGTGTTAATAAATTAATTTAGATTTTGAAGTTAAAGCGAGTAATATTACATCTGTTTCTGCTAATAAAGCTTACATTGTATTGTATCTCCCTCCCTCTTATACGCTCGGTACGATCTCTTATCACCACCGTCTCACATGTAAATGTTGTTATCAATAGTATTCGATTTAAATTGCAAAGCATTGATTCGATCTTAGCCATCGTTTCATGTATATTCTTGATTGTTGATATTTTTGTATAAGCGTGCATAAGCGAGTGTGTCCACGAACTCAACACAAGTATTAAACAAACTACGTTCGACACTGATTATTGAAACACCGTTTCGATTCGATTTGCATTCTACCACGAGCTGTTCAGTAGTGAAGATGAAAGTGCAAAGTGTGATTGTTTTGCTGTGCTTGGTGTTGCATAATATTAAGGCGAATGATGTTTCCAATGAATCGGTATGCAAAAAAAAAAAACATAACTAGAGCCAAGAGATACTTTATTATTAGTACTTAATTTTCACCACAGCATCGAGCATGTAGTGATGGATTCTGTTTGCCGAAACATTGGTGTCTAGGGGGAAATTTTGAAGCAAACCAAAACTCTAACCTTACACTTCTGCCGCTCAACGTAGACGAGGAGAATGAATGTGGCGATTTCATGAAAATATGTTGCGTTGGAGCACCGAACATTCCGACCCGGCCCGACCCGGTAATAATATTAAATATGAAACAGATTCCGTGATCTGTTGTCACTAATTTGTTGTTTTACTTCACAGAGGAAGTTTGTGGCTCCAATGGATAACTATAAGTGCGGAAGTTCGAATGCCGGAGGACTAGTGTACGAGGTGGAATCAAACCTTACATATGCGGGGTTTGCAGAATTTCCTTGGACAGTGGCCATTTTTAAAACAATTTTTGAAGAAAAAAACATGCTGCTGGAGCATATTGGAGGAGGATCTCTTATACATCCAAAATTTGTGTTGACCGCAGCTCACACTGTTTACAAGCCTGAACGGTACATTGCGCGCCTTGGTGAATGGAACATGCGTTCGGAGGCAGAATTTTTCTCATCACTGGTAAGAAATATGTTGTTACTCATATTGCGAAGGTAATATAATTTAAAAAAAAAATTTTACTTCATTTATAATCAAGGATATTAGAGTTGAAGAGCGTATCAAGCACCCAGAATACCGCGATACCTGTACACCAAATTATGACATAGCTCTTCTTGTGTTAAAACGCAGTGTCGTCTATGCGGAACACATACGACCTATCTGTCTACCCAGTCCGAGGGATCTGTTCGATGGTCAGCGGTGCATTGCCACGGGCTGGGGAGTGGACTTTAGAACCAACGAGCCCGCCAACATTATGAAACGTATCGAGCTGCCTGTAGTACCTAAAGCGCAATGTCAATTGGCATATCAGTTGGCCGATAATGACAATTCTTTCCGACTGCATCGCAGTTCGATGTGCGCAGGTGGTGTGGACGCAGATACGTGCACTAAGGACGGTGGATCTCCCTTAGCTTGTCCGAGAGACGATGGGTCTTATGTTTTGGCTGGAATAGTTTCCTGGGGATTGGAATGTGGCAGAGTAGAGGCGCCTGGTGTTTATGTGGACGTTGCAAAATTCGCAACATGGATTAATGAAACGATTGAGGAGTACGAAGAGCTTCATCAAGCATAATAGTGGACCTACATTTTGATTTGTAGATTACAAAATATTGGTACAAAAATAAATCTTCATGCTATATTTCATTATCATATTAAAGATTCTGTCTGAGTGAATGTAACTGTTAAAATTGATCATGACGGGAAGCGTTGTTTATAGCCAATGCGTAGATGGAGATTACTGAGAATGATAGACTTGACAGCACATTTCTCTCAAACAAATCTACTACTTTCTCTCTCTCTCTCTCTCTTTCTCTTTCTCTCTTCTGTGCTTTTCGTACCGATCAGTCTTATCAGTTTAATAATGAGCATGTCTTGCTGATATGGCCAGGATTACAATCATTCTCCGGGTCGGTCCATTGCTGCTGTGATTCATCCACGTTTATATTCGATCCTACACAGATTAAGCCCCTGATTAGATTAATCGCTGACAACCACATACCTAATTGGATATGACTTCGACGCCTTCATAACAAATCCCATCCTTTGTATCCGGCAGGCCTTCACTACTGTGAAGATGTTAAGCAGTTCAGCTAGCTCGTGGTTCATCTGCTTTTTGGCATGTGTTATGCTTGCAAATAAAATAGCTCCCTCTGATCGAAAACGTGGAGGGCTTTCGCGTCCTTTGTCAGGATGATCCATGACTCATAGAGGACTACTGGAGTATACAAAGATGTCTGAATTACAAGAATTCCCTAGTAGTATCGACTAAAAAAAATTTACACTAGGCTCATGGTTTTGTACGATGTTCTGATCGTACCGAAGTAGCATAAATTTTCAAGATCCCTGTGCTCGTTCTAAATATCTAGACTAATTTGTAGAAGGGTTAGAATACGAATGTTCTTAAATTCGAAACATCTGCTGAATAATTATTCGCAGCGTCGATGATTTTATTGCATTTTCTGATTTTTTACCGTTGATTAACAATTTTTTCAAAAGTTGTAAAGAAAAGTATGCGATCAAGTATTTGCTATCAATGTTATATGGCAATAATATACTGCTTAGTAGGAAACAAGGAGGATGCAAAAATGATAACGACAAAAATGAACAATTTAAAGCAGGACAGTTGCTTTCATTCGCACTCTGCACTGAGTGTTTTCTAGATCGCCAGTCGGTTGTGAATTGCTAAGCCAATAAAAGAACCCCGATAAATAAAAAATATACGAAGTTACGAATTTTGAATATGAAAGTTTAAGCCGTTAAATAAATATTCGATCGTTTTCGTCTACTCTAAAGTTATAAGGTGCTATTTAGTTAAAAAAGGTTTATTTTTCGTCAGAGGTTCATATTATTTTTATAATACATCTAAAACTTTTATGATGAATTCGCAAAAAGCATTAAAAGTTTTATTTTAATATTTACAAATATAATATATATTTCATATCATATCATGACAAACTACATTTTTGTCATTCCTGCACTTTCATAGTGAAGATATTTTTGAAACTTTAATATTACTAATTTTCGTGTAAGTTAAGAATCGTTGGGGATTATTCCTTGTCTACTTTATACCAATAATGAAATAATGAATTATGAGTGCAATGGAATGAATTAAGCTAATAGATACAATTTAAAAATTATCTGCCTATTAACTGCTGGTGTGAGAAATACGTTAACTAATATAATTTCGAATGTCTCAAAATTGAAATTTTGTGACTCAGTGAAAACGCATCAACAGTTTTATCGTGCCACCATTGACATTCCAAGCTGTTGCTGTCACACCTGTCTTATTAGTATTCTACGCAAACATAAAATCGGCTCTTAAAGATGCCGTACAACTAAAATGCTCTTCAGGCTGGTTTTCCGGTCGTATTCTACCGTATTTCCATCAGTGGCAAATCGGTAAGGCAGATTTACTGCTCTCCGGCAGATTTACGATGGCAGAAGTCGTTCCCTTGTCAAGCAGTTATTGTTGAGGCTAGAGATAGGATGAAAGTGTTATGGAATGCGTCGAAAAATACGATATGCAAAAAGTCTCTCGTCATTTCCCCGACCAAATCACGAAGAGATCATAATTCTTTCACCATGAAAAGTGTTCGGGTTTCGCAATTTCACGGAAAAGCTTATAAAAATAAAAATAAAAATTATACAACCATCTTGAAACATGAATAATGTCTTTCATGTTTTTCATTACTAGACAGCATTAACCTGCTGGAACGAGTCAAATGAGCACGAACAATATGGAACAGTAACGGGTATAGAAATAGCTAAAAATGTTACTATGCGCAATATAGGAAGATACACGAAAGGTGTGATTTTTTAAAAGGTTTAATTTTTGTAATATTTCTTTCACTGAGCGTGACTGTTTGTTTAAAGCACGGGTTCAAAATTGGCAATATGAGTTGTACTGCAAGACATAAATATGTTTGTTTTTTTTTCGATTGAGTACTAAGCATACGTGTGTAGAAAGAACCGTAGAACCGTAGAAAGCATTACACAATCTCACCAGCCGTCGTTTTCACTGGGGCATACGTTGTATTAAAATGCAATCATCATCAGCGCATTAGCAGACTTGGTGCGAGAAGATACGTACGTCTAGCAAATGGTAGTAGAACCGTAGCTCAGGTTTAACGTAAAAAATTTATCACATGACGGAAGCTCAAGCCTCTCCGTTGCCTAAGCCAGGAAATGGATTTTTCATTGCGTTGAAATAGAAAGAGATGGCATCAAAACGAGTTATATGAACGAGTTATATGACTTTTTTGTAAAAACAAAGAAAAAAGTTCATCCATGTCTTAGTAGCTGAGTGGTTGAAAACCACCGTATATGAACTTTTTTTCGATTGTTTTTGCAATATTATTTATTCAAAAAAATAACAAAATACAAAAACTATTTAGAGATAGATAGATTCAGCAAAGATCAAAGGAATAATTCAGTATTATACGTTAAATGTAATACGATGAGCACAATATATTTTAAAAAATCTTGCAATATTAATATCAGAGTGTTTATAGACAAAATGATAAATGTTTAAAATCTAAATTCTTATATTTTTTTAAATGCTGTTCTGAAATATTAATTCCAGTGAATAGTACTAGTGAGGTTAACCAAAAACTCTATCTAGTGCACAAAGGGAACGAAGAATGTGAATAGAACATATTGTCGAATGGTCCTTCAAATACATTTTTTTATTATCAAGTTTTGCTTAGATATGTTTTTAACTAACAAAAAACCAGTGAAGTCAACATTAAAAATACCTGCTACCAAGAACCCCAAAGCAGCGATAGACTTTGTGCACCATAAATTCATTTTCTATACGCATTCGAACCCTCGTTCGGTTAAGCTACAAAGAAAAATCTGTCCGTCAGAAAGAAACCTCTAAAAACTAAACGATTTCCAGAACTTGCAGATCGTGTGGTGTGTGAACATTTTCACTTGAGATTTTCACCAAACCGTTCCGCTCCGGGAAATGGTTGTGTGGTTCAAGCAACTGCGCGCATTGTGTTCGTATAATTTATCGAATGTCGAAAGCCCTGCACATAAACCAAGCTCAGATCCGTGGAACAAACAATGAAAAGCGAATTTTATTTCATCGGTAAGAATAAGTATTTTTCTTGTTTTGGTTTACCATTTCATGCCAGGATGGTTGGCTCTTCTTGCTGGTTGGCTCTTCTAGCTGAAATTGTATGGAGTGCAATGCACTTCGCCTGTTTGTTCTTTCACCTTACTATAGAAAACAAACAAACTTGACGCTTTCTGCAATTTACAACCTCTGTATGTTTGCTTTTGTTTATGAATGACGTTAGTAACGGCAGAGCTGTATTAAACTGCAAAGGTATAAAAATTCGCGATGTAGCACACATTTAATAAATAATATTTTTTATATTTCAGAAGCGGCCCGGTGGTGTAGTGGTAG
>JXXB01002798.1:0-16008 GCA_000956275.1 Anopheles koliensis
AGCGGCAAAAGCATGGGTCCTCCATGGGTTTAGTTAAAGATTATACACATTTTTGTGTTCCAAAACTTCTGTTCCGTTGAAGCGTTTAGCGAAGCAAAATACCTTTAATTTTATTTTTCCTTGAATCGATAAGCATTTTAGATGTTTGTTTTTGTTTCAAGTTCACTATCCACTTGCGCTCACTCGACCTCCGTTTCAGCTTTGTGGAGAGAGAGAGAGAAGGAGAGAGCATGAGGGGCAGGTGTGTAGTGTGACGTTTCCGTGCGTTACTGCGTTCGTTTCGGATTTATTTTTGTCAGCAGCGTACTCCAAAATGTGATTCTTTTTAAAAAATAAATCAATTCAAAATAATGCATTCCGCGACCGGTTGGCGAGAATTCGTGTCAAGGATTGAAAGAAAAATATTGATCTGGTTGTGAGGGGTAGGTGTTTTGGGGTCGTCGATTGGGGAAAACTTTTCGTCCATCGATGCAAACCGATATGGTGATGAGGGTTGAAAAAGTTGTCAATTTCCATTTGTCTTGCTTATGGCTTCTTTTGCCAAACAACTTACTTGTCCTTTTACTTTTATGCGCTTCGTTTCTCATCGAATTTGATCCATTATAACCTTTTCGAGAAAAGTTCGAACGGTCCAATCTTACGTGTCATAATCGAGTTGTTTGAAAAGTAAATCGACTGCAAAAACACCGTGTACCACGCAAGCTAAAACTGCAACCTATTTCCAAACATTTCGTAACGAGCTTTGGGCATGTTAGGGAACAATAAGTAAACACGATACTTTACCCAATCACTTTGCAATACTTTAGGAAGCGTAATGATGCTTCCAGATTCGTTTAATCACACGTAGCAAATGCTTAATCGTCGTGAAAGCACGTTTAACCAAACACCAAATAAACCTCCGAAACCGCATTGTTGATACCTGCCAATTAATGAAACACACCTGCCCAAAACACGCTGTAGCAAATTAGCTGTACGCAAAAAAAGCCCTCACACACAACCGTTAGTTGCCCTTCTCAATCAACGCCAATCAAATTACGGTCGATCGGCTGGCCAAACGGGATCGTGCGGTTTGGGTTAATTCATTAACCTTCCTATAGTGAAACAAACGGTGAGCAAAACATAGAATCATCCAGCTTCATCCTCACCGGAAGTGATACCAGTGAACCGTTCATATTCATTTCTTTAGTCTCATTTTGTTTACCCAATTTTTTCACCGTCCGGTTTCCCCGTTGCACGATCTCGTTGTATACATATTTTTTATTGAAAAACAAAACATAATCCATTCGGAAAAAAGATAAACGAAAGAAGAAAGCTGCAAAGGTGGCACTTGGAACGTAACATTAACCACAAGGTTGGCCCTCGTCGACTCTTCCCAAACCGACCGCTGGCTCTCCTGCTGCGTCAAAGGATAGGAGGAATTTTGAACCACCCAAAAAATGACTAACGATCGTGAGCGAGTTCGTCTGTTTGTCTTACTGCGTGCGAGTGGATTGTCTGTGTGTGTTTTTTGTTCTTTTAAGTGAACATTGTTTCTTTTTTTTATTAACTTTTGTCAGTTCCAAATTAAGTCGTTGTCTGGAAATGATTCCATTCAGGTCTCATCTCAATTATCACCCGGTCTAATTCGACCCATCTTCGTGCGGGTTTTCGGGGATCACACCGCTCGTCTTCTCACTCGCCCCAAACAGCTGCCCCTTGAGCCCGTCACCGTTTATTACAACAGTATTCGTACGGATAATGATTTTATAATGATCACGAACGCCATCGGACGAGCCCTTTAATCGGGCTCGATGATCTTGTCGTAATATTTTTTTTTAGATGAAGATGGCGGTAATGAAGGATGTGGTGTTATTTTTAAACACATTACTCGCGTCCGATCATTGATTTGCTTATGCTTGTGCAACAACGAGCCACCCATCGGACACCGATTACGGTGAAATGTACGGTTAGTTAAATCGACGGACAAAATTATCCTTGGCTAAAGCGGGCTCTCGTGTCCTCTAGCCCATCCGAACAGCGAACGTACGGAAGCGAAAGTGACCGATTCGCTTAGCATCCGAAATGAAGCGATCCTCAAGCCCCAAATCTAAGGCTCACTAACGCCTCTTGAAGCGAGCAAAAAAGCATAAAAAAAACAATCCTCACCCTTACCCGTGCCCGCGGAGAGGTAATAAAAGACAACAACACCACCAACAGCCCGGAACATAACTTATTGTTTGCGTGAAGGAAATTGGAAAGGAAACCGAACCGAACGCCACAGGCCCGGCAGCGAATTGGCCACAATCGCTCGGCCGACGATACCTGCGTCCACCAAAGCTCGTCCACCAAAACACCCAAACCCTCGCCGCCATGCATCAAATCACCTCAAATCACCTGATCTTTGATGATTTATTATATTTAATAACAGAGCGCACGGTTCGGTGAAAATAATAAACAAGTGTAAATGAGATTGATGCTGCACGTGCGGGAGGAAGCGAACGGGAAGAAAACCGAACACCAAACGAACGGCGAATGAGGACGGAAAACACGGATCCGCCGCCGCCGACGCTTTGCGCTTTTTCCCTGCGGGGTCTTCCGTTTCTCCGGTCCCTTCCTCCGTACGGTTGACAGCCGGAGACGCGATCGCCAGCACAAAGTTGATTCACATCCCTGCCAGCACGCTTTCCGTCCCCGTTCGTTCATTGATCGGTGGCTTTTCTTCGGTCGGTTCTGGATAAATTAAATTAAACTGCCCGGCTATGAATCTCTGCTCATTGATTAACTCCCCGTGCTAAGAGACCCGTGACAGGAAAGAGAGAAGGACAACCCGACGACGACGGGTTGGTTTCGTGCTATCGTGGGAGCTTGCCTCTTTTTTTACGCCATTCGTTACTTCGCAATGTTCCAAATGATTTTCTAATGTCTTAATCACGGCCTTCGAAACAAAAGGGTGAAACGAGGACTGGTGATAAATACAGATATGAGAAATTTATGCCACTAGCGCAGCAGACTCTTCGGTTCTCTTTTGATCATCGACCCTGTACGGTTTGTGAGGAAATTGCAGCGATAGTGAGCATCTGTTGGGATGGAGGAGTGTGTGCTCTAACTAGTGTTAACACTAGTTGACTCCCCGGGGCGAATCATTTTGACCGTTAGAGATGTGAGTGAACGAAATGATTCGAGTTTTGTAATTCGTTGCTAATCTTCACTTCTTACAGCTAATTTTTTTTTCTTCCACTATTTTTTCATTGTGAACAATTCCGATGTGGAATGTAATCTATGTCTAAAAACATTTCAAATTGTAAATTACATGCAAATCCTTCCCAAATTCTCAAAACGCTTAAACTATCCCCATTTAAAGACATCGTTTTTAAATTCGTTCAAACATTCGCAGTAGTCCGTGACTTTATGTGAGTTTCTGCATCTTTCCCCTGCAACAATAAACATCTGTCGCCATATGCTGTGTGCCACATTATTTCAAACCGTATCCAGCATCACCCGTGACTGCTCGATTCGAGCTAGAACGACCCAACCCGCGTGTCGTGCATATGCTTCAAACACGCTAACTAAGCGTAATTCTGTGCTCCTCTCCACATTCAAACGACTTCAGTGCACTTTGGCAAAGGTCAGCAGCGCTGCTGTGGATGTGTGTCACGCTAACGCCAATGCGCTCCACACACACACACACACACATCCCAAGCAAACGAACGCTCGCGCGCTCAGAGATACGGGCCTCCTCGTTTTGCATCCGCCAGAGTGTTTGAAATCGACGATCATTTCGGGCTGCTTGCAATGCATGCATGCTTGCATGCATATGCAATGCATATCAATGTGTGTGGTGCTCGCGCAGACACCGCTGCCTGCAGCCGAGTATCTAGTACACTCTCGCATGGAGAAGATTCGGTTGCATTAGAACGCGTCGTCGGACTCGCCCATGACGAGCGCGCGCGCGCGCGCGATTGCTATAAGCGCTCGGAACGATCTCAGTGCTCTCTAGCATCGTGCTAGAGGTGGTGAAGTGTTGTGTAACTGCGTAAAACTGACTCAGCGAGACAGACAGACAGATTATCCAGTGCGACAAGTGGAGTGTGTGCTCGTATCATTTCAAATTCCATCCATTGTGCGGGAGAACGTTCTACGCCACCAGCTTGGAAGTGTCGGTTGCGAAAATCCGTTTTCGTTCTAGCTGATGCCGCATTCGTTGGTGGGCTATTTTTAGCGCACGATTCGCCACTCGCAACATCTGCATCCGGCACGGAACACGAGCCAAGTCTTGAGTGCGAGTTCGTCTTGTGCGTTCTGCAGTCGTCGAAAACCAAACTCCGCTTCGCATTTCTTATCAGCTAGCGTCAGCGACAGCGAGCGAGCGTATAGAGCTGGTTGGTCCCCGATAGTGGAGCTGGTGAGATGGGCAAACAGCTCATCGGTTGCTGGTAGCAGGCAGGTTCACAAAAACTTAGAAGGGCGAACTCTTCCTCGCACAAAACTCGCACCAGAAGGCAACGCACACACATGGTACGTATGAAGATGAGGTAGTTTGCAACAACAAAAAATGTATATACAAAAACAGCGAAGTCCGCCATTAAGGCCACACGGCGCAGAGCTGCCGGCGCTGGATGAGTTCTCATCTGTTTAAATATCTTCTCGCTAAACGCTCGCTCGGGTTTAGCGGATCGAGCCGAGCAGCGATACTTGCAGATCATCCGTGTACGACATAAAGCGACGGACGACGTAACAAAACACCAGCACAGCGCGACGATCGTGTCGCTTTGCAAGGGCAGAGGACAGAGTGCGGGCACGTGACTACCGCGTCTCAATTGAATGTCTGCTGCTGCTGGTTAGCCTTCGCGCACGTTAGCAGGCGTTCTTAGGCGCTGACGAGGCGAGATCTTGTTTCGAGATGCTGGAAGCGAGCGCGAGACGGCATCACCGTTCTCGCACAGTCTTCAAAGCCGACCACACCGTTCGGAACAAACGGCCTCCCAATCAAGAACGGATGACGTTTGTGTGTGCGCGTGTGTGGTGGTTTGTGACGGAATTAATTGGTAATTGTTTCTCCCTTGAGAGCAAACAAGGCAAGCAGAAAATACCACCGGAGCGTAGCGTAGTAGGCACTGCTGGTACAGAAAGATGCTATCGTTAAGCGTTTCGTGGCAAGCGTTTTGCCTGATTCAAATGCGATTGCTTATCGCGCTGGGACGCTGTCACATACACCCCAACAGCTGATGGTGTCCCGCAAACGGTGTTTTAGTTCTTCGTATCGCTCGCACGCATGCGCCACTTCTGTCATCAGCGCCCTGCCATCGGGAATAATACACAAGTGATAGCAGCGATGATATTCGAGACGGAAAAAGAGTGTCAATAAGTCGATTTGTAGCGGTCGGTAGTTTGCGCTGAGACTTACATTTGTTGTTTCCCCCCTCGCCCCGTGCAAAGTTTGTGTGTGCGTGTGTGTGTCTCGCATAGCAATCTACAATAGCGTTCCATTCTCACCATGGTACGCTTGCTGCCCTTGTATACGTGGCCATGGTCCCCGAAGTTGTCCCCAGCTGCCCAGGGGAGAACACTGCGCCCATTACCTAACCCGCCGTTCGCTCTGCTCCATTTCAGGACCACCTTCCGCTATCGTTGTGCAAAGTGAAGCATGGACGTACCCTCCATGGTGCGACGCTCCGGAGGCAAGCTAATAGTGCGCCAAGTAGTCAGTGGTGAGCAGGTGGTGCTGGATGAGGCAACCAAACCCGACGAAGTACAGCACGAACCCGAGCCGCCGCAGCTTATCGAAGGTGATAGCCGAGCGCACGATAACGCGACACTCTCGGACACCTCGAACACCTTCACGCCCCACCAGCGGCTGCCGCAGTGTAAAGTGAAGCGAAACTACTCGTGCGATCGCTGCAGCTACTACACGCAGAACCCGAGAAGCTATCTGACGCATCTACGCGATACGCACGGCGAGAAGATTAGCGTAAATGAGTGCAAACGATGTCTGTACGCGTCGCGACACTATCAGAAGCTGGTGCGCCATATGAGAATGGTACACGGTGTTGCGGAGGAACCCACTAAAGCCGCCGCCCCACTGGACCACCGCCATCGGAAGCACGTCAAGAAGGAATACCTCCCCAACCAGCTAGCGCATAGTGCCGATGCCGAAGCGACGATACCCGAACAACCGAAGAGCTTAGACGCGTGGACGAGTTTATACACACAACAACTTGTTGCATCTTTATTGCCGGTGTTGTTGAAAAATATCGACAAATCTTTACTATCGAGTGTTTTTCGTAAGTACTTCGGCAAGAGCGTCGTCCGATTGTTTTCCCCATTTGCTAATGGTGCGTGAATAATTTTCGCCATTTTTTATCGATCGCAGCAACCTTTGATTTATCGAACACTCCTTCTGTCAAAAGCGAAATGGATGGAACACAAAGCACGGCTTCATCTCCGGAACAGGTAAATGTTAGAGAGAATCGTTTATGATTCAACCAGTGAATTCAACTAACACGATTCTTCTTCACAGGGTACCACACGGGGCACATGGGGCAAGGAAAAGAATGTACGCGAATCGGTTGACGAGAGCGAACCGATACCCAAGAAACGAGCCCGACCAATTCCTAACCTAATTCCGCTGGCTGCCGGCGGTGCTACCCACACGGCTAGATCGGAAAAAGACCTCCTCAAGCCAGTGCCGATGTCTGTGCTGATGCCACCGGAGCCAAATGTTGTTCCAGACGCACCACCGAGCACACCCGTCCCTCCCCTGAGCTTATCATCCCAGACGCCTCGTGTACCGACACTGGTTGCAACGCATACCAAGTGCACGTTCTGTGAGCTGAGTTTCAACACCACGGTGGAACTGGCGAACCATATCGCTGCGGCCCACAAAGAGGATCTTATCACATCGCTGCTGCAGAAATCGATGGACGAAACGAACCAAAACATTTTCCCACAAAATGACGCCATCGACAGTGCCTCGAACGAGATCTGGAAAAGCCTGCTCGAAGCGAACACATTCACCAACATGCCGGACGTGGCGGCACGCGAGCAGGATGACGGGAAACGCCAACCGTCGACGAAGGACGACGATGAGGTAGAAATTCTCGACAACAAATCGGAAACGTACTGTGGCGTGGAAACGGCACCGGGCTACGGGGAAGTGACGAGTAAAATAACCTCCACCGATGGCAACGTGGCGGGTTTGATGAAAAAGGTCTTCAAGTGTCCGCACTGCTCGTTCTGGGCGTCGACGGCCTCACGCTTCCACGTGCACATCGTGGGTCACCTGAACAAGAAACCGTTCGAGTGTTCCCTCTGCTCGTACCGCTCCAACTGGCGCTGGGACATAACGAAGCACATTCGTCTGAAGACGATTCGCGATCCGAGCCACAAGAACGCGGGCGTTCTGATGAACGACGAAACGGGCCGTCGGAACTACACCAAATACAACAAATACATTACGCTGATGCAAATCACGGACAATAGTACGCGGGAGTCGCCGAGCTACGCCAAGTCTTTCGCCGAGAACAATGTGTCGGATTTAGTGTCCGCCTGCGGTACGTACAACATCGATCTGAAGGCGTTTGCCAACATGCACGGGCTCGGTTTCTTGCTGGAGGATAAACAAACGAACGAGCCCGATGTAGCGACCCAACAAGCTGGAACAAATGCGGACGATGGTGTTCAGCGAATGAAGTGTCAGCTCTGCGAGTTCCGGTAAGTTTTGCAGTAAGTGCCACGAATGTGCGCACGCTAACGTACCGTATTGTTGCAGAACGACATCGAAGGAAGAACTGCTGCTGCACTTTACGAGCTCACACACCGCGCTGGGCCAGCAGCTGGAAGATGTAATTGATAGCGAACCCATCAATACGCCTGCCCAAAGTAACACACCGCAGCCTAAGACCAGTACGACGCGCATAAGTTCCACACCGACGCCTCCGGCAACGGCCATTTGTAGCCTTAGTAAAAGTGCAGCTAACACTAGCAACGATAGCCCTACTAATGGAACACTACTAACTGCTAGCGGTGTTGGAGATAAAACACTGGTGGAATCGGGTGATAGAGCCGGGGACGGGGACGCTAGCGTCCAACGGATGGCTATGCCGGCCACCTGGCGACATAATGCACCGTACCGCTGTGGCCATTGCCATCAGGTTTCTAACTGGAAACATGTCATTCAGGTACACGCACACACTTGTTGGATTGGCCTGCTAACTGCTAGTTGGTAGAACTTTTTTTTTACTAACCTAATTTTTGATTCTTATTGCCTCCTCATTGCCACTTGATGATACTGACGCGATGCCTTTTTTGCAGCGCCATTGTCGACTGAAACACAACGGGCACGTGTTCATCGAGCATGTGAACTCGGAAAAGGACGATCCTTCCGACGGTGAAGGGCAACTGCAGCGGAATGGCAAACCGGGTCACCATTCCGTGTACGTCATCGAGGACGTGCTTCATCCGACGACCAGCAGCAACATCGATCATCCGCGTAAATCCATCGAAGTGTCCTCGACCGTACCGCCACCACTCGCCCCGTTCAGCATGCAGGACGATGTGGGTTGTGCGGTAAATACGCTCGAACCGATAGTGGAAATCATCGATAAAGATCCAACGGATATGATCAACTTTAGCGGTGGTCTGATGCCTTCCACAGTGCTGGTGGACAGTGGCACTGTGGCTCCAGCGGTGCCTAGCGAGCAGCTAGAATGTATTTCGTGTCAATTTCGAGCCGAAACGGTGGACCAGCTGACGGAGCACCTGGAGCAGCACATGAGCAACGATGCCGAGGGTGGGTCAGGCAATAGTTTCGACTCGTCCGGGCTGCTCGATCCCGTTCCGACGACCATGTACTACTGTCCCCGGTGTCCGGCCAGATTTTTCCACAAACACCACGTGATGGAACACGGAGAGAAGCACGTGGCCATCGACGGGAACTCGTGCCGCTTCTGTTCGTACACAACTACCGACATCGAGGAACGAAATCGACACGAAGATGTGCATTCGGCTGCCTACAATATAAATACGGACAATTTGCAGATTTTTCTCGCCGAAAGTAAAGAGTATCCTAAGCCTCATTTGACGCTACAGGAGACCAGTGATGGTGTGCAACTATTTTACGTTGAAAAAACGCCCGCACAACGGGCAGGTGAAGCGAAGCCGCCTGAAACGAGTTCGCCAAGGAAGTCGAAGAAACATTCGAAACAACGCGCCCGATCGCCCGCCGGCAGCTCCCAGAACGGCGAGGAGCAGCTACGGTCGATTTTTCTTTGCGAGTATTGCGATCAAACATTCGAAGTCGAGTCGGAGCTGAACGAACACGTGCGGACGCACTTTTCCTCGATACTATCCCCGCAGGATGTGGCCTACTACACGTCGCTCAGCAGCACACTGAACAAGGAAAAGAAGCTAGAGCTGGTCGTGTCGGGGGCGCAATCCACGATGGCGTTGCACTACGTGTACGACAACGCTCGGAAGAAGGATTGGAACGTTTACTCCAAGACGGAAAGCGTGTTGTTGAAATTTTGAGCCGTTTGTTGGATTGGTTGTTTCGCTAGTTTAGAGCATTACGTTTAAGCTGTTCCAAGAACTTGCGCCCTTTGATTTAGCAGTTTCATCGAAGAAACGATTTCATTTTGCCATAAACAACCACATGACCATAGGTTATATTAGCTTTAGAGAGACATTGTGCAAAATAAACGTCATCATTGTTATGGTACTGTGTAAATTTTCCCACTCGAGTTCATGGAGAGGTTCAACAGCGTTTCATCCATTGGGTTGAGCGATGAGCGGAAAAAACATCTAATCGGGAACATTTCACAAGTTTTTTTTTCGGATGTGTGCTATAAAAAATGCCACAAAAACAACAACAACAACGACACACAGCGTACCATAAGGACAACGAAAAACATGCGCTCAAAAAACATTGCCCCTAAGCGTACCCCCTCCTTTCCATGGCCTACTAACTAATGCTTCCGTGGCACACGTTGCTGGGTATAAAATGGCGCTTCACTCCACTGTTCGCTACACATCTCACCACAAACCACAATGGTCGCACACAAAAACCTTTCGTCACCTGGGGCAAACTTCCCCATACCCGGGGCAGGAGCAGCCAGTTTTTAAGGGTCTTACGGGATTTTTGTTTATGTTTTGAAAAGCGCTAATGCGACCACAGAATAACGTACACCAGTGACGACGGAAGGCGTTGCGAGCACTTGCGAGTACCTCTCTCTGCCCTGAGCGCTCGATCCGGTGGGCTGAACCTTAGCCTCGGGAACGGGCCTACCATGGCGGTCGGGTTACTACTGGTAATGTGGTTCGAAATTTTATCAATGAACTCGGAAATACCCTGGCGTCGTTCATTGATTCGCCCATTTTGGTGTTTTTTTAATGGTTTTTTCTACTGTTTTTCGTACCCAGAGCAACGCGTCTACTCGGACGCCTTGTCGCACAGGTAAATAAGAGGATAGTTACATTAACCTGGTGTAAAAACCAATGCTCATGTTTCACCAATACCGTGTTCGCTCCGTCGTTCGACTCACCGAGCAATCGAGCTTATTTGTGTCTTTAGATAAAACACCAATTTCCTGTCGTGACGCTCCGTCAGGGAATGCTTCTTCTTTGAACAACAAAAGAAACCATAACTTCCGCGACGCCCGGCTCTAGTACTTCCTGTAGTTCTAAAAGACACCACGTGCTGGATTTTCCATCGTGCGGCCATTTCCGGCAATTGACGACAGGAACATGATTATGATGCTGCCCCTTGACCGCAGACGCAGACGTATTCAGCGACGTTGTTATTCGGGATGTCTACAAGGACACAGTATTCACAGAGAGCAGTAAATGTGGTTTTTAACGATGGCCGGTCGCATTTAACCTGACAGAAATGGCTCGTATTTCCTACCTGTTTGCTCCCGTGTTTGAAACGCACCCGGCAAGCGGGATAGCCCGATGTTTCCGGTATTTTTCTTGCCACAGCTGTCGCTACCCGCGGGCAGTTTTATGAATGAACGTTCTAACCCTTTTGGTGCGTTGTAAAAATGTCCTTGTAGCTGTGTACCTCACTTCGTCTGTGTAGTTCTTCGTCTGTCCTGCTTCATCTTCAGCAACTCTAGCTACCCAACCTGCTGGTGGCAAATAGAAAGCATAGCTACGGAAGCCCCAACGGCTCATTAGCGTCCTGATCGCCACAGTGTGAGGATCACTTCGAACAATTGACTCTGATGGAAGATTCGGTTCAATAGCGCGCTGAGCGAGATATGGTGACCAGTGTGACAAAGTGACATTAAACGTTCCGCACCAAACCACCAACTAGAGAAAGCCTTACTGTACATATAGTTCCGTGCTCAGCAACATCTAATCAATTGCGACAATATGCAGTGCAAATCCGTTCAACTTGACGCCTCCGTACGAGTAATTGTGTTGTTGTGCTGTTTCGGACTGACCGCGGGTCGGATAATTCACCGTATCAGTGATTACAACGTACCAATGGCGGTACCAATACGTCAGTGTCGTGCCATCTGTCTGGCAAATCACCTGCACGAGGAGATCAACAACATCGTCGTGACGGACGAATGCACCGATCGACCGAACTGTTTCATGTGTTGGGATTATTGCAAGATCCTGCACGAGGAGAAGCGTATCGTACGCGATCTCATGTGCAGCGATGTTATTTGTGTAAGTATCCGCGCATCGGTTCGAGCATTACTGGTTGCCGTTTCAAATCACTAATTGCTTTGTTGTTCTTGTTATCTTTACAGTATTCGGGTTGCAAGACCGCTTGCAAATACTACGGTGGATTCTTCCGGAACGTGAAGCAGAAAACGTTGTTGAGTTCACTCGCCAGCAGAATGGCAATCGTACACCAGTCGATCCCCTTCGAGGTGGAACCCAGTGCAACCGGCAACTGAAAACAGTGCAAACGGACAGTGTAACCAACCAGTGTCCTGGCTTGTTTGTTCGCTAACCATGTTAATGGCTCCGACGAAGGGCTTGTGCCAGCGCAGAGCATTGTAAATAATCTTTCCCTATACATATTTAAACCCTTGTTGAGTATTATGTAGGTTAAATAGATTGTAAATATGCGACCACCGTGAAGTATGACAAATAAAACCATGTTTTTACTGCGTAAGAAACATTCACACAAAAGCAAGCGTTTGTTCCATTAGCCGCAAGGCGCCCCCGCCCGCCCATCTGGCTCATGTCGCAGCCTCCCTTGATGCGAAGAAACAGTGTACACCGATAGAAAAGTTCAATGACATTCAAGACGTTTCGCACACTTTGGTTTGTTAGAGTTGTGTTTGTTAGAAGTTTTGTTGATTTTTTTTACATTTTTGTGTTGTTTTTTGTAGTTTTTTTTTGTGTGTTTCCTTTTATTATATAAATAAGATTTCCAAAGATTTCCATCCATCATTCTTACCCTCTCCCACGCTATCCCCTTTCTCTTGATTGTGTGTTGACGATCGTCGCCATCTTCACTCGCATCAGCACTATCATCATCATCATTATCATCATCTTCGTTAGAGAAAAAAGAAAATAATAATCATAATCATAGCGTAATAATCGTAATCGTAATCATAATAAATATGCAATAAAATAAAATGGTTTTTTTTCAACACTATCAGCTTTTGCACGGATGGTAGACTTTCCTGCCGTCGATCGATCGCCGCACTGTTCGCACTGTGACTGCTCTAGCGCTCTTGAGTGCGCGTATGTGCATGTTGTTCTCGGATGGCTTGCACACGTTTTTTGTTTTGTTTTTGTTATCGACTTCGAGAACGCATCCACACTACTGCTTCAGTTAGTTACCCTCAACAAAGCTAATCAAAACAAAAGGCATAACCTCACTTTCGTCCACAAGCACTGCTGTCGCTGCACTTTTCCGAACCTCCGCTGTCTGACTGCAGCATATTCGACAAGACGTTGCGCCGTACGCGCTCGCCGTAAAATTGACAGTAAAAATAAAAGTAGTAAAAACCAGCAATAGAGACGGGAGTTGAAATAACTGTTGATGGCGCGGTAAGGGGCATGCGATGCGCTTCTTCGTTGCGCATACGCACTGTTGGCATTGTTGGTGTGTTTGTTGTGTTTGTGTTTAGGTGTACTGTTCGCCAACACGAGATCAACGATCAGGCGGTGGCTTCGGCTGCGGCCGGCCCTCGCCTTACAGATCGCTCTCGCCGTACAGCGCCGTACTGAAGGACATGTAATCCAACGCTCCGGGGATGGCGTTCGGGCCCTTGTACGGTGGCATTCTTTGGATACAGTATTCGGCCTGATCCGGTGGCAACTCACGGCGCAGCTCATCGGGAAGAATGTAAGGCTGTTGGAAGGAACAGAAATGAAGGAATGAATGTTTGCTGATTCCCTTTCACGTTTTTTTCGCCACGCAAAACGATGCTTACCCTGTCGGATGCCAAAATTCTGAACGAGTCGATAACCTGTTCCGCCGTATCGGTGTCGGTGCTTTCTCGCGTCATAAAGTCGAGGAAGGCATCGAACTGCACGTAGCCCGACGCGTTCGGGTCGACCACGGCCAGGATGCGCTGGAAGTCCATGTCGCCCTGCTTGTCCTTGCCGATCGAGTAGCCGAGCGAGACGAGGCACGACTTGAACTCTTCCGGTGCCAAACGACCGGTTCGGTTCTTGTCGAAGTGATTGAAGCTCGAACGGAACTCGGTCAACTGTTCCTGTGTGATACCCTTCGAGTCGCGGGTAAGAATCTGGTTCTCCACCTAAAACCAAGAGAACAACCCACAAGTGTAATGCATTTCCTGTGACACAAGCTATCCGGTTCTATACCTCGTTGATGTTCCTGTTGATGGACGTCAGCAGCTGCTCCCAGCCAACGCGCAGCGTCTCCATCGTGTAGTGCGTGTACCGATTCTCGAAGATCATCGATTCCTGCACGGCCTGGTGGATCTTCTCCAGCTCCTCGATGCTCGGCTTGTACGCGTACACCGCCTGTTCGTACTCCTTCAGACGGTGCAGCTGTTCCTCGAGCGAACCCGAGATACCCATGCCAATGGCCGTAACCGCGTCCATCTGCCGCTCGATCCACGGTCCGACGGCGTTTGCCTTCTCGGCGAACTGGCGACGCAGCATCTCGTTGTTCTGCTGCTTGCGCAGCTCGTTGGCCAGCGTCTGGTCACGCTGCGGCACCAGCGCACGCACCTCCGACCACTTCCGGCTGATCAGATCGGCCGACAGCGTGGTGTAGGGGTTCACCAGACCTCCAGGTACCTGTTCCTGCTTCACGATTGCCTCCGCATCGCGCACCAGCCCAATGATGACGTTGAACTCCTTGTCCGCCTCGCCGAGCGTCGCCTTGAACTGATCGTGCGCTTGGATCAGGCCCTGGATCTCCTCCATCGTGTGCACGATGAACATGTCCACCAGGTCCTCGCGGGCACCATCGAGCCAGTTGTTGAACGGAGCAGCACGCTTCGCGAACTCCAGATGCAGCAGATCGATCTTCTCCAGGATACGCTCGGCTTCGTCCAAGCCCTGGCGACGACGCTGCGTCAGCGCACCGAGACGATCCCACTGATCGCAGATACGCTGGCAACGGGCGTTCACCGAAGCGCAATCGTGATACTCCAGAGTGCTACAAAACAACAACAAAAAATAGGTCAAACAAAGTCCCAGCCCTGCGTCCGCGGGTTCTTACTTCAACTCCTGAGCGATGGCAGCAATCTGCTCAACACGATCCTGATGAGCGGCCAGATCGGATTCGAACGCTTCGTGCTTCTTCTTCAGCGCCTTCAGCTCGTTCAGCTTGCAGTTACGATAGTCCTGCGACTGCAGCATCTCCTCCTTGCCCTTGGTCCAGTCCTCGTGCGTGTCGGCCTTGTGCTTGAACTTCTGGGCGAGATGCTCCAGACGCTCCAGGCGCATCGTTTCCGCCAGCAGCCACTCCTCGAACGCCTTCTCGGCGTGCTCCAAACCCTTCCACGAGTTGGTGATGTCCGACACCATCTTTCCCTCGGTCGGCATGTACGCCGGACGGTTCGACAGGCGAAGCTTGGTTTGCAGCGTGTTGAAGTTCGTCTCCAACTTCGCCTTCTGCTCCACACGTGGCGGCTTATGCTTGCGGCGGTACGTTCTGTACTCTTCCAGCTTCTTCTGCACACCGGCCAGCGTGCTGTCCGACTGTCTCGAGTTCAACCACGGCATCGTGCGACGAATCCATTCCAGCAGCTGAAGCATACAATAAAAACCGACACATGTTAACTGTGACTCTAAACTGCGCCATCGTCTAGCATACTTACATCGCTGGCCAATCGCTCGTACTCCTCCATGAGACGTTCATTCTCCTGGTTAACCTTCAACACCTTACAGATGCGATTGGCAGCAGTCTCAGCCTATCAGCCAGTCAAATAGAAAACAAACCCCGTGTTAAAAACCACTGTTCAGTTCTATTCACATTTCTACAGCATCTCTACTATTCCTGCGTGTCTACTTTTCCTGACAAAGAAAAAGGGACTCTCCAGATGAGTCCAGACTTTCAAAACAGTCGAAGTGAGATTTGTATTTTAATCGTCCTTTTTCTTTGTCCGTGAAGCTACTTTAAATAACACAAAACACTTCAACAGCAAACATTTTCTAACAGAAAAAAAAAACTTTTAATAGAAACATTAGGAACAACACTACTCAGAGTTACATTTGGCTGTTGATAACAGGACAAACAACAACAACAACAAAAATACAACGAAACATAATTATATTTTGCGATATGGGTAAAATAATAAAGACAACAGACCTTTTGGGCCCCGCTGAAGCAATGGTAGTAAGATGAAACGTAAGTCATAACGGCGCGTTCATCTGGCATGGCGGTGTTTTGTAAGTCTATTTTGTCGCATTGGTCGAGTGTCGTCATGGTTGGTGGTGGTGATGATGGTGGTGGTGGTTGTTGTAGGTGTTTGGTATTGTTTTGCGTGTGTTTGCGTATTTAATTGTTGACAAACAATGAGACAAGCCACAGCGCGTGAAAGCGACAAGGTAAAGAGAGAGAGAGAAAGAGAGAGAGAAAAG
>JXXB01002819.1:0-13893 GCA_000956275.1 Anopheles koliensis
ATTCGAAACACTTTTTTCCCTCCATGCGTCGTTTCAAACCTGCTTTTCTTCTCACACAACGAAACTCGAAAGACTAACTTGTCTCGAGCAAACCCATATGCTCGTAATATGAAACATATTTGTCTAATGCCCGCATGACCAGCACGAAACGTTCGTTTTTGTTGCGTTTGTTCTACGCTCGGCAGAAGAGGAAAACCAATTCCTAAAGGATATCGAGAGCCCCCGTTCCCAAATGTTGCTCACCTTTTGCATGTTATCCCATTTTGCTCGGTAACAATGTTGAAAGAAATCAACCCACTGAAGAGCCAGAACGAAGAAAAAACCCCTCTTCAAAAAACAAAACAAAAAAAAACTGGCAACTTCAAGCTGGATGGTTTAGCACGTGATAGACAATCGGTTTTCGTGTGCGGAAAGTGGAGAACAAAAAAAGTAGCATTCTCGTGCAACCGAGCTCAAATCCGAGCGTACAACGGGGAGGTTGTTTACAGTGTGACCATTTATTATTCTAATGAACTAAATCGACTGTCGATATGCCCTGGGTGGACACGGAGGAACATTTTCACGACAAAAGCACCACCGAAAAACCCGAGCGGTTGCTTTTCAGCAGCAATACTCCGCATACCGAACGTCCGGATCAGGCTTCAGCTCGCTCCTAGCATCGCTTGTTTAACAGATTTCGTTCCACGGCCCGGACTATGCTTGAGTGGATGCGGAAGGTTGTTGATTGTCGAACAAGCAGCGGTTGGGTTGGCCCGGAACAGGGCGGGCGTGTTTGCTACCATCTGGTGGCCGGAACCCGTGCCATTCTTGCCCATTGCAAACTCCGAACTCCGGAACTTCCTCAACAATACTTTATTAATTCCTTTTGTTCGCCGTTTTTTTCCTGTTCCCCGCCGTTCCATTTTTCTTGCCCACATTTTTCCACCCAAAAAGCAAGTGAGTTTCCGTTTCATTGGGGATTGGTTAGGTTTTTTTTCTCGCTTTTGTTCCGGTTTCAGCTCACCGTATCCAAAGCGCCCGTAATATCCTTCTTTCCTTCCGGACGCTGCTGGCCGACGTCAAGCGCACGCCTCTACTCTCCATCTTTCGTCCATCACTGGGTCCAGGCAGCGGGCAGCTACTTCCACACATATGAGCACCGTGTGCACGTTGCTTCGTCGGCTGAGGGGTCCCAGGAGAAAGCTTTACCACCCCGGACACAAAGGCCGGAAGCTGGAAGCGGCAACAGTTATCGGTTGCGGCAACGTTGATGAACTTGTTTGCCGATTTCGGGACGGAACGCGGCCGGGGTTTCTCCGTTGCGTCGAGGAAGTCCGGAACATAGCAAAACGCAAACCACACACCCGGGGTATGGAAATTGATTGTATGTTTGTCGAAACGAATGTCGTCCCTTCCTCTCCCACACCCACCCACACACTGCTGCGGCCAGCGAGCGCAGTCTGCTGGGGAATCGGACATCCTTCTGCCATCTTCTTACACGACAGGTGGCTCCACAATAGTGAAAAGCAAAAGAAAGAAGAGCAAGCAAGCAAAAAAAAACTCGACTTTTCATTTTCTCAACGCCGGGAACGGTTTGTTTGTACGGCGGTTCCTCTTTGCTTCTGGAATGTGTGCGTGATTTCTTGTTCGTTCGTTTGTTTGCCTTTTGCTTCCGTCTTCCTGCACGCGTCCTCCTATTGTCTGGTGGAAGCGTAACAGACAGCTTTTTTGCCCATTTGCGATGAACTTCCCGATGAGAGTGTTTTGTCGATGTGTATAAGCGGCACCAGCTCGCATCCTCCTTCCGTAATTGAATGGTTCTCGACTGCGTTACTGCGGCCGTGGTACGAAGTAACGCTATTAGTCTGGAAAAGAGAGTCGATTTTACTATGTGTTTTTTTTTGTATGTGTGTCTGTGGGTGGGACTGTGGTTGCATGATTCTTGCTTGCGATTAATGAAGCACAAAGCAACCATTATCGTACCTCGTTCGATGAGTTTGCGTTGGTGTGGTTTGTTGGTCCACTCGATGCTTAGTGGTGAGTGGATTTTTTTTTTTTGAG
Organism: Anopheles koliensis; assembly: GCA_000956275.1. Classification (NCBI taxonomy): domain Eukaryota; kingdom Metazoa; phylum Arthropoda; class Insecta; order Diptera; family Culicidae; genus Anopheles; species Anopheles koliensis. Next base: position 2,041 of record JXXB01002819.1, read on the forward strand.
AACTAAATGTTACTCGCCGTGTCGAACACGCTTTGACCGACATGACGTGATTACCCGTACAGAGGGTAAGGGTTTCGCGTGCTAACAGCATAAAGCTTACAATGTAAACCGAGCAAAGTACGAGGTGGTTGTTGACGAATATTAGCTTTTTTATTCATTCTAACCTTTTTCGCTTCCAGAAAGAGTAAGCTTAATAAATGATGAATATTTATAGAACATTTCTTTCGGTTGTTCCTTGAAATTTTCAGTAATCTGTACATTGAAGAATAATTACTCCATCACCGTTGCATAGAAGCACAAAACATCCTCCCAGATTTGAGTGGCGTTTGCAAGCGATAAACAAAACCCGAAGCCATTTAGCCATTCCCTGGAGGGTTATGTTTCACACTTTCGCTGGACTCTCAGTTCACACCTTTCCATGGAGGGATTATTTTTTTTCGCCCATTATTAACTTGCCCACAACAACCCGAAGCGTACCGCGGCTGGAGCGACTTATATTGCAATTAATTTAATGATGATGTTTTGGGCTCTCCATTCACCGAGGTGCAGATTACTTACCCGGTTAGTGTGTTTGTGTCGGGTCAATTGATTGATGTATCGATACAACGGCAACAAGAAAAAAAAATAATCACACACTCACATCATAATGTTGACCAGAAATAATGAAGGTTGATTGAGGCAAACTCTTTTGAAGTAGTTTTTGTTTTAATTCCCGTTTCCGATGTTCGATGCATTGTGCCCTGGTTAAGCTGTCTGCATTCGGAGCGCGTCATGTCAGTTAGCAGAAATTTGCAAAGGATTAAATGCATTTTCAATTGGGATGAATGCACTTCCCCCCGGGTACGGATTAAACGGCACGATGACAACCTGCCAGGACAGCACTTCCGGGAAAACCGCACCACTTTATGGTATTAACTAGACGGACATAGAAAGTTGTCAAAACGTGCGCTTTCCGTTTCGTACGTGTGGCGAGACACTAATTGGCTGGCAGATTGAGCGAAAAGCGTCGATCGGTGCTCGATTTCAATTAGCATCGTCAAACATCGGGCTACCTCGACGAGGGCTGCCAATGGATCGAGCGCGCGGCACAGTGCAAGCATTTCCAATCGTGCCCTGTCACTTGTCATAATCATTGGTCCGTCATAATTATGCACTCTTGCTGACAAGTCAGTTAATGAGTCATGGGGACGCGCTCTCGCTTCCTGCCCATCCCCAGAAAAACCCTTAGCCCCAATGGTCGTTGGCTAGAAATTTGCATTGGTTTCGTTGCGCACGCCGAACGACTATTTGACTTTTGGGAGAATATTTCACTATGTTTAGCGCACAATTCCAACATTCATATGCGTGTGTGCAAATATTAACCCGTACACGCTTCCCCAATACGACTGCGGGCTACGGATTCGCGCCGTGATTAGGGAATGTTTAGTATAAATTGAATTTCCCAATAAGCTTGCCAACAGAGCCACCACGTTTGTCTACATTAATAGTGATTCTTTTTTTTTGGGTGTTGCTGTTTAAGTTTGACCGTGAGTTATGTTCAAATTTATTAGCTAAACAGGCCCGCCCGTGTTTACTCGGTGCTGTTGTTGTTTGCCGCGAATCGATTCGAGTGATTGTGTGCAACGAAATGAGCGCAGCTTTGGTGGTTCATTGAATTGTCATTAGCATGAAGCGTTGTGTTTGCATTTTGAAGTGATTGCGTTCATTTGCGTTTGGCAAACTGTTCGATTTATGCTGATCGTTCAAGCTACTGACACTTTAACATGATAATGTGCCTTTCATGAGAAAGATAAATTCCATTTTATGTTTGCAGTATCCAGTGCGTTCTGATTTGGACTGAACCAACAGAAATCTCTTGAAAATTATATTTATTAATCATGGATGTTACTAAATCTTTTTAAATAAATATTTTATATTGGAATGGAATACAGGATTCTACGTTTAGACTGACAATACTGAGATTATCGTTATCGTTACGTTCTGATTTGGACTGAATCAACAGAAACCTCTTGAAAATTATATTTATTAATCATGGGTGTTACTAAATCTTTTTAAATAAATACTAAATATTGCCAATGCAATAGAGGATTCCATGTTTAGACTGACAATACTGAGATTAGTTTCAAAATTGAACATTATTTTAACACTGTGTCCTTTTTTATGTAATAAAGAATTCTCATATAAGCTTCAAATGATGGTACTCAACTGCCTACATTTAGGCATTGTTATCGTTTAGGATCATCAGCATTCAATGCACCCTGTTTAATTGACTGACAATCTTTCGTACATATCGCTTCACTACAACAAACACATGCCAACCTGATTAGCTCCTTCCGTGTGTTCGCTAATGTGGTGCCATAAATATTGCGTTCCCTCTCGTCACGTCGTAGAGATACTAGCCTCAAGCTTCTGTGTTCATTATCAGAGCGAAACGCACCCAAGAAATAGGACAGCCAATGACAGCTAAGACTATGCCATCGATGTCACCATGTCGCGGCAGAGGACATCATAATGATAATATTTATCCAACGAAATTGTTTTCCATCTAGTAATTTATGGCTCGGTCCATCGCGACGGATCGATGGATGGTTGGCCTACTTTAATCCACACCCATGCAGGAGTGGACATTAGCGATAAATCGATACTTGGAAGGAATTACGTAGACGTTCGGTTCGGAGCGCAGCCTTTAACGTGCAATCGATAGGCGCCGAAGATGATGGAACCAGGTCGGGGTCCGGTTGTGGACAACTATCTGTCACCGGATTTGGATGCCTTCGAGTGGAAGAAATGGAACATTATAGACCCGGGCAGCGGAAGTTGTAAGAGGCTTAGTGTGGTTGGTAAAAGCCACAGTGTTCCCAGGGGAGTTTTGCACGCAAACGAAAGTTTTCCATCTCCCCAAGCGATCTTCTTTAAGGAAAATATTATCCTTCTTTCGTTGCTTTTTTTTACACTCTCTCGTACCGTTGCATCCCATCCGCCACATTAATATGATTACATTCAAATGCAATCAAACGCAAACCAAGCATTCGAGAGTTCTTCCGATCGAGAACCCCTGCTGTTAGCAGAGGAAAGTTGTTTGTTTGCAGACGGAGATTTTTACATTTACCTCCTTGTGCCACCCGTCCCCTTTCTTCCCGTCCCGGTGGAATGCTGTTTTGCAAACACGCCCCTTCCAACGGGAAAATCCAATCGATTGGTGCGCTCTTTAACTTCGTTTCGCCCACCCGGCGCAAAATCCATGCCAATAAGAGAGTGGAATTAATGCTGCCCCGAGTTTGGCCCACTCGTCCCTAAGACGTTGCTAACGATTGTTGCCCGAAGGGACCGTTAAAAGGACGCCCTTTCCTTTCCGTTTGGCCAGCCCGACGCGTTGTTGTTATTCTTGAAGCGCTGGGCTAGTTTACATGATTTGATTACTTTTTATTCCACCCTTCTCGCAACGGAACGGTCAACTAGTCGGGAACACACTGAGCACTGAACGCACTGAGGGTTGACAGCTTGGTTGAGTTTTCCCATTTCCGATAAAGTGTATGTGTGTTGTTATTCTGTCTGTCCCCCTGCATCTGCCGTCACGATAGGATGTTCTCTATGGCCATGGCCGAAAAAAATCCCTCCATGGAGGGGTTCCATTCTTGAAAGTCCAACGTCGAGGTCGATTGCGACCATAATTAGAAATTGAATTTGACTTTAACAAAGTTAATCCGCTGTGAGCGTGTTGTTTTCTGCTTGCATGCGAAGGGATGACCGAGCTGTTGCACAACAGTGTACTTCTTTTTTATGGACGAACCCCTCAGGGATGAATTTAGGTGTTTTTATTATGCTATTTCGATCTAAGGGGACTCGAAAATGAATAGTGTAAGGATAAATAACTCAACTATCTCGCAGAAGGGACATGGATTTCGGTTTAGCCACGTTCAGCCGATGGGAAGGTGTGAAAAGATGTTGGCAAGATATTTTGATAGCAGAGGAGTCGCCGCACGTACTTGAGTTGATTTGTAATAGCGACCGGTTTGTTTGAGAAACGTTTCCGAGATTGTTTTCCTTGACCTAATAGGTTGATGAAGGAGAAAATGGTTAAACAACTTAGCACGGAATTAAAATAGCCAATAAAATGTGATGATATTGTTAAATAAAGAAGACAGCGTATTTAATTTTTCGATAATTTAAGGATCCATTACCAACAATGCCTTCCTTGTCTGATATATAAAATTATGTTTTGTACATAGTTGCCCACTATTTAAGCTTATTTTCAATAAAAAACTGAAAAGAAAAAACTGACTAGTTTATTTTGTAGCTCAAATTCGTGCTACTTTTTGTAACACTGTAATCACGATTACTAAGTCCATCCGGAAATGAATTGCGTAAATCTGCAACTATTATTTCGCCATAAGCAACAAATGCGCACAACACTCATGAAAGCTTCTTATTAATAATTCTACTTAAAGTTACATTAATAACACCTTCCGGAATGATGGAGAGAAAAAAAATCATAGTCCCGTGCCACATGTGCGGAATAAGCTGCTCCATCCGTCTTCTCAAGCAGCAGCAGCAGCGCGATAATCCCTTTTCTGGTTGTTGTATGCTCGCTCTCGCTCTCGGGTTAAGCATTCGGTCGGTGCCGAATGCCATAATGATAATTACATGGAATTATCATCCGGCATTCCGATCGAGGAAACGCAGCCCTGCTTATCCCTGGTGGCGTGGTTGGAATAGGGTACCTCATTTGGTATTTCGTGCCCGTCTGGGAATGAAGCACGAGAAACGGGAAACCCAACGCCTGAATGTAGGCAACGCAGAATCCAATTCTCCACCGAAGCCGGGGTCCTAAGCCGTAGCAAAACATAGATCACACCTCTTTCCTCTGGTTCCGCAGGCTCAATCCTTTTTGTGGAGGATTTTTTCCGGCTTGTTCTGCATTCAACCAGTGATTATAATATTTCCTGTGCGAAACTGTCAGGTCGGTTGGTGACGATGTTTTTGTCCGCACGCGTCTCCCCGGTTCGTTCAAACGTACATTAAGGGCTAACCGACACATCCGGCACCAGCGTTGTCCGTGTTTTGGACCGGACATGTTTAGACCTGGCGAGCGGAGTCCGGAGTCACACATTTTAACCAAACTGTCAACGAGACAGAGGCGGGAGAAAATAGGGAAAAAAGCAGCACACATACACTCGCACACAGATGCATGCCGGAAGCGGTTTTCAGGCCATTTTAGGTCATATTTCAGGATGGCAGGTGGATCTGCTGTTATCTGCCGGTGCCGGTTGTTCCCCGGAACGGTGAGAGACTACGGGGAAAACATTGTTTCAGCATCCGGTGGTGATCTGGTATGTAGCGTGATGAGCCCGTTAAATTTTGAAGCTTGAATTAAATCAATTATGAGTGTTTTTTTTTGCCAAAGGCGAGAGTAACAAGACTAAAAAAACTAAAACTAAAGTCAACAGTAATTTGTATTAAAAGTTTGAAAAATTATTACCAAAGATAATTTTTTTTATGCGTAAACCATACAATAAATTATCAAAAAAAAAAATATCATAATCAAGCAAAAACCATGCTGCCTCAGCTTATCGCATTCTATCCGCTTCTATCTATCTTTCTCTTTTTTTTGTCGTTGATCCCCACAACCGGAAACGACGGGGCCTCGAACACATGGGTAAGCCCGCGGAAGCGATTATGTTCCATTGCCACCCTAGAAAGGGGTTCGCAACCGTGGCTGAGTTATCTCGGTTGGGTTAAATTTTTTAACAACCTTCCTTCCGGTGACGGTCAATGGATAAGGTTGGGCCGGTGAAATGATCAGCTGAACAGCGCTCGGGACATTCCTCATAATCCTTTACGCTACCTTATCATCCACGGCGTTCCCCCCGGGGGGTGATTGTGATGTGATGATATTTCATAATTAAAAGGCGTTTGTCCACTCACTCACCGGGAGTGTGCTAGGTTTTTCTGACATTCGCTTCGCCCAAGCAGATTCCGGGATGTAATCCTTCGTTGGCGGTGGCGAACGCTCCTGTGTAGACACAGGAAGCGAACAGGACTAGTTTTAATTTCGCCCCAGCCTTGACGATCCTCCAGTGGCTCCACATCCCCACCCGTGGATAGGTGAAATGGGAGATGGATGTGTTTTTGAAATTCCTATCTACTCTTCGCGTACCCCGTTCGTCGTCCTTTTTACTTACTCGATTTCTCGGAGACGGTTGCGAGTATGGAATTTGTAATTTTCATGACTGTTGAATGTTTTTGCACACATTCGATGTCGCTGTCGAGGGGTTTTTTTTTTTTCGTCAGCTCCACACATTGCTGCCACATTCTACTCAACGCTGAATTACCGCCAGGGAGTTGGTTAGTAGGTGGAGAAATTGAATGAAATTTAGTTGTTTCGGGAAGGGCGAGTAATAACATGCTGGCTTGATGAGAGGATGTACGGTATGCGATGGAAATGCGTTTGCTTCGAACGCCTAAACGTGGGCAATCAGTAAGGCGTAGGAAGAGTAAAAACGCTCAGGTGCTCAGCGAATATGAAGCTCAAAAGAATATTAAGGATTGTTTTTCGATGGTCGTTTGGGTTCCGAAAAATCGTCGTGTCTAGGAAACGTTTCATACAAAAAATAGCATTTCTTGGAATCAAATGCAAGCAGATAATGAATTGACAACTTCATTTAGCTTGTTGCTCATACCTCAAATGTCCATGAAACCGTTTCAAAAATGCAAAAGTGGTATTTCGAGACGCATTAATTTACAACTGCATCATGCTTACAAAACGCGAGCTGAACGAATATTCTTCATTCCACGAATCGCATCACACGGGGACGGGGGGCATACAAATGGGGTAAAACCCACGTGATTTAAACTCTTCCACTGAAACCTGATTCCCAGAGCACCGACCGGATTCGGGGCCGGAAATGAATTAATTCCGCCGGAATGAATTTGCGACGGTTCGCAAAAATGGAACTCACTTACGTCGGTGTTGGGTGTGTCACAGATTCGGTTAAGCGTGTTATCGCAGATAAACAGTCAACCGGTGTTGCAGTCAGTCTTATTTTGCTCCTTGTGCATGTGTGTTTGTATGGGAAAATGTTTTGGAAGCGGGCCAGAGAAAATTATCGCTCCTAGCGTCCTGTGATCCTGTGGGGCTCTCAGCACACCTTCCTAAGCGTGTGTTGTTAGCCGACTGGCACGTTTAGTGTGCGATGGTCGCGTTAAGTTTGATTCATTTTCCGTGTTCCCCCACCCACACCCAGTTTTCCACCACCGTTTGACCACCTTCGTTGGGGTGTGAGTTTGATGCTTAAATCCCGCTATCGTTGACAACAATCTGGCAGCAACGAAATTAGCCAACCGTTCGGGGGTTTGTCCCGAGCGCAAGACAACCCCCGTGAGGAACTGTCCCTTTGGGTCGCTCTTTCGATGCAGCAAAGTGCAGCAGCCACGGCACCGCAAACGCCGGGGTCGTGTTTAATTAATAATTTAAACTTTGAAATGTTATGTTTGATATAATTTTTAGTCCCCTGTTTGCGCTTCGCTTTGCACACCGTACCTGTACGATGCGGACAGGAACGGGCGCCGAAAGCGTTTGTGAACCCTTAGGTGGCACACCACCGAGCACGGTAAAGGTACGCTTCAATTAGAGGAAATTGGTGCTGTTTGTGTACATTATCGTGCTTTCGCCGGCACGTTTGCAGCTTGACTCGAGACACCGATTTTTGGGAAGTTCGTGCCCTCCATTTTGGGAAGCCCTCAGCCCAGCTGCCCTAGTGCAACAATAAATCAGAAAATAATTTGAATCATACCGACCCCAAAGCAAAAGCGAGCGTCTAAATGGTTGCACGTGGTCTGCGCAAAATGGAGACTGGAGACTGGCCGGAGCCACACAACGGTTGTGTTTTCACGTGTCGGTAAGCAAACTTTGTTCCACGTTGTCGCTGGGTCAGTGGGTACGTGTGTGTAATGAACGGGTTTCCGCACGGCCACAAACACAGACACACCTGATGATTACATGCCCGGGAGCTGACGGGAGCAAATTGGAACTGTTCCGTGTTGCATTGCATGCACACCGATCCTGGTCAGGAGCAGTAGCAAGGAACCCGCAATCAACACTCATCGACCATTTAATGAACCGTTGTGGAGTGGACTCCTTTTGTACTGCAAAAAAAAAACGAAAAAAGCAACACAATCATCGAAATCATTAATGACACCGCACGGGGTCGGACCCTCGAGTCCTCGTGGCGAACATTAGTTAGACGTTATTGATGAGAAATTATGCGTCTTGTTGGGCACGTGACGCGAACGAAACATTCTAACCGCACGCAGGTCGCCTCACACGATGACGACGACTTCACAAATTGGGAAACGTAAATGATTCCGAACTCAACGTCGTCGTTGTAGTGCTGCCCAGCGTGGCGTAATTAAATTTAACAAATGTGTAACAAGTTTATTAAATTTTTGTTCGGAGAGTCTCGTGCCGCTGCCTGCTGCGTTACGCTGCTTAATTGTTGGTATTGTTTTACTGGACGTGCATTAAGATGAATGTTTGTGCAGGGAAGGGGAGTATCTTGTTACAATTAAATTGATGTTCTGTTTCCATTAGATCTATTGGGGTCGATATTTTGTCCGGTGTGAGTGTGTCTTCAGGCAAATGAAATGTAATATATTGGTCAAAATTAAACAATTACAGTAGAAATTTCATACATTACATTTTCGTCTACTCGAAATTATCGATTCAATGAAACATATATAGCTAAAAAGACGCAAAAATAATCCAACTTGAGAGTAATTATGTGATTCGCTGTTGCTGAGAAAGATAATAGTAAATAACATTTTAAATGAATTGTGTAATGAATTAAATGAATTATTATGTATGACACAGTTATTATCATCCAAAGATGTTTAAAGACATTTTCAAAATGGCCATTCAAACGGCAGTATGGTAGACTACTCACACAAAACGAACACTCGGTCCCATATTCTACTTAATCTCGCACCTGTGAACACAAAATTTAATACCTTCTGCGTAAGTTCGTAAGAAAATTCCAAGCAGCAAGACAAACATACCGTTTTCATTTACATACTCTTCCTTTTTCTCCGTGAGTTTTGGCAACTTCTGGCTAGATAAAGTTTCCAGACACAGTGTATCTATTTGACCAAACCGGCCTACCGCCCAGGAAAACATAGCTACTGCTGGCGCAAACAATGGCCAGACAAAATGGGCTGACATGAATAAACAAATCCACTTCGTTTCGTACGAAAATCTTCAGCTTGGCTTTCACTTTCACGACCCTATTGCTGCCGAATGTGGACGAGGCAAGATATGATTCACAGTTTTTATGGTACCCCGTGTTGTCTTCCGATCTCCGAATACATCCTTGCATAAACAGAAACCGTATCGGAAACCGAAGAAAATATGACTCCTGTCCCGAAATCTCAAGCCCCATTCATCATCTTAAGGATTTAAGTCCCATTTGCGCGTCTCTTCCTCGCATCTCTAATATTCTGCCGAACGTAGCAACATGTCAACTAACAACTATCTCCTGATTCGCCATCTCTGCGGAACACAGTAAACACAGAGTCTTATTTCCGAAAGCAAGCATAATAAACCTTCGCTACCATCAAACAGCACACGGTGGCGTTATGACAACTTCCGAATGGGAAATGTCGAAAATTCTCGGAACATTCTCTACTGGGACTGGGCGGTAGGGGAAAATAAAACCGCGCCTGATCTATTTGCTCCGATAAGCGATCTCTTCGGTAGGTAAACAAGTAAATAAAAATTGATGCAAGATGCGTTTGCATGCGAGCCGGCCCAGCCGGCAGTCTGGCTTTTTCGCGTTTCGATTAGGGACAACATCCCTTCTCCCGAATCGATTGTCGTTCCCGTGCGGGCCGCTTTTCCTTTGATGTGTGGTTTTTGTTGCTTATGTAAATATTATGTTAATCATTCGGAGGACTCTTCAGGAGGACGCGTTTTTTTATTTCTTTTTATGCTCTATCGTTTTTTCTTCTACTCCCCTTCGTCTCATCGTTCGTGAAGGTTTTTTTTCCTAAACCAAGCCTCTTTATTTTCGTGCAGGAAGCAACCGATTTGTCGCTGAGAATTTGATCACATTTCACATCCAACTGCGAAGCTGAGCTAATTGCAGCAATCGTGTCCGGACAGATCTCCCCGATAGTGATCATGGCGTTGGCATGACAAAACGATTTAATTTGCCTTACGTTTGATGAGACGGGCTGATGAAATATATGCACCATTTTTGTGTTTGTTCCGTAAGATTATTTCTCCAGTGAACGAAATTATATCAATTTTGCGATGGCTAGCATTAAAAAGAACGCTCGCACACACTGTCTAACATATCATTAGCCCGGGGTTTTTCGGTTGCCGCTTTCTTATGGTGTGGATCAAACACGAAAATGGTGTGTTTTTTTGTGCTGCACATGTCAGGAAGCTTCCTGTCAGCTTCTGGTTTCAGTTTTTAACATCCTTAATAATTTATCCAAAGCTCGTCATCATCATCGTCGTCTTCAGAACTGCCAGCGAATCGTTCGGATGCAAAACGATAAAGCAAAATTGTGGCAAATTAAAACCCTGCCCAAGTGGTGTTTTGCTTGATGGAAGATTTGTATTTGCTGCTCCCATAATAACGCCATCAGCGATCATTAGCCGGAGGTTCTGTGTCACAATAGCGGAGCCGATGTGGAAGACGTGAATGCATTCCACACACACTGTTTTGGGTATATTTAAACGCGTTGCATGTAAACCGTCAGGCTGGCGTCATTTGTCAGGAAAAGGGAATGCAGTCATTGGAATATTGTGTGTGATTGCTGCCTTTTACGCTGGTTATTTGCAATCATGCAAGATTGTAGATGTCTTGGAGATTGTTGCAGTTACAAACAAGATTTAAATTATAATACCATTGGTTGATGTACATTATGTACTACAATGCCTTAGTTATTCACTTAAAAAATGTTAGAAAAAGGTACACTAATTCGATTGATAAAAATAACACCACTTTTATTTCACATTCCTTTGCCAACACCGGCGAAGCACGCTCCGTTGTTCATTTTGAGCAGTAAAAGCTACCAACCAAGGCCATTTACACCAATCATAAACAAATCACAAACACTCTCGCACGTGATCGCTAAATCATGCACCATTTAAAGCTCGCGTCTATCAAATAGCGGAAAAAATCACAGCGACAAGAACAAATAAAAAAAACCTCCACTTTTGCATAGCCGGGTTTTCCACGGGCTTGCATTTTAATTGGCCTTATGCGTTCCGGCCGGCCCGATGAAGCCCGATACGATTGCTGTGGTTGCGATTTATTACCATTAATATTTTCCCTTCCCGTTTTCCAATCGAATTCATCAAGTAAATCGCGCTACCGGGGCGCTTCATTGGGCGCGTAATGAACTGTGAAGCGTACCATTATTTACAAAAGCTGTAATAAATTACCTGCTCGTATGGTAGCACTTTTGCTGGGTGCGTTTTTTTTATTGGGTTTTTGTTTTGTTTTACGTGATCGATTTTGATGTGATGTGGCTAAGCTTCTGCTATTTTTTATCTACCCTTCCTTTCGTATTATCGCGCTGGAAGGGTAACGATATTCGATCGAACGAACTTGCCAACTCATCCTGGCAACGGTTTCCGTGGAATGAGACATAAAAAGCGTGAACTGTAAACGCCTGTTAAACACAGCTATGAAAATCAACGTCATCGTCACACTCGCGCTAACGCAAACGTACAAAAGTGTTGCAAATTTGTCGATGAAATAATAATGATCATCGACTTCTCTCGATGTGCTCGTTTAAATCGGCAAGGGTGGTGGAAAAATCAAACATATTGAATAAATGAAACGG